>WTSP01006004.1:0-18661 GCA_025331215.1 Actenoides lindsayi
GGGGGCGGGGTGTTTGGTTTCTGGCCGTTTTCTTTCCTATATAAATAAGAAGTTTTTTTTTTTTTTTTTATTCCTTTCCCTTCTTTTTTTTTTTTTTTTTTTTTTTTTTTTTTTTTTTTTTTTTTTTTGTAAAATACTGATGTCATTTTCATGTGTAAAAGATGGGAGAAAGAAGGGGTGATTGTTCATTTAAGAATGTTCACAGGACAGAATAAGACTTAGATGCATTGGTTACCAGGTAAATCGAGCTAATTCTAGTTCAAACAGAACCTGTTCTTTCTTATTCTAAATTTGCACTACAAAAATATGAAAGAATCCTTCAGGGAGAAGGGGGAGAGTTTTAAGGGAACAATTTTTGGACAGCTGAAGGGAAAGATGGGCACCTGCTGTTCAGCAAGTTGAGGGAATTGTTGCACATTGCGGATTTTCTCTATGTTACCAGGACAAGCAGATGGCCAGAGACAGAGTTTTCTCCTTGCGTGTAGTTTATCTCCTTACATCTTCTAATGGCCTATATTAAAGTTTCCTAGCATTACACTCAGTTCAATTTAACACAGCTAATATATGTTTAAGCAGTACCAGTTGCTGTGAAAATTGCCTACCTGGAGTCTTTCAAATACTTCAGCAAGGATGGCAGTATAAGGGGCAAAACTGTTTGGATGTTATTTCAGGGTGTTAACTCAGACCCCTAAGGATGAAGCTGTTGCCTCACTCAACATAAATCACTTGTGTTTTTTCAAAAAATTACTTTGTCTTCCTGAGTCTTCACAGGGGAAAGGATGTAACAGCTTCTGTCTCCTGAGAACAAGGTGGCAAGGTCTAATTTATGCTGACAATATGCAGAACTGGTCAATGTTGTGTTGTGGCGCTTGTGGTTTTTTAATGCTACATCACCTTTTTTTTTTTTTTTTTTTAAGTGTTTTTTATTCATAAAATTACTGACTGTAAAAAATACCTTTCTGGAAAACCTATACAGGCTTTTATCATTTTTCAGTTTTTGTTAAATACTATTGAATGTTACTGACATATAAATTCAAATTATTGAAGTACATTAAAAAGTAGGGGATTCTCTTAAGCAGAGAACAGGAATAAGTACGGCTCTGCAGTCAGTAGTATCTGAGTGTCTTCAGTAGGACACAGGAAGTGCAGGGATTCCTTTTTTATGACAGTTGCTCCTGCTTGGACTGTGTCTTTTCCAACAGTTGATAAAATTAAATAAAAGAAAAAAAAAAAAAGTGAAAATAGATATTTGGTCCCAGGATTTCTTTGTATTTCTTATTTTTACTTTCACTTTATCTCTTCTCATTGTTAGTGAATTCTATATTCATGTCTCTGCAGTAACACAGTTGAAACAGCAGAATGAGATTTAAGTGTCTGTACAATTAAATGGCCTCTGAACTGGTCTATTTTCAGTTTCAGTTTAGGATTGAAATCATCTAACATCTGTGTTGTCCCTTTTTGGAAGTAACTTTTAGCATGCAGTCATAACTGCAACCACAAATAAGATAGTAGACTCCAGTATTTCTACTTTGGTGGGTTTCTACACACAAAATATTTACTATTCCAGTTTGTTGTTGTTAGTTTTTGTTTGTTTGGTTGGTTTTGTTTGTTTATTTGTTTTACCCGTTATTCAGTATTTTTAGCAAGATTTGCTAAATAGGCCGGATCAAAAGACCCTGATCTTGTGACACTGAATCATTATTTATGTGTGTTCGAAATATGTCTTTTAATATTATGATTTTATTTTTTTTTTCACCTATGGAAATAATGTTATATAAAAGTCACTAGAATACATGACAAAAAGTTCTGGAAACAGGAATTAAATTAAAAAGCCAAACTGACTTCTAAACTGTTACAGGTGCAAATTCCACTACAATGTTCAGTGATGACACAGGATTTTACTAACTTTGGCTTACTCCATTATTTTTAGTATATGCAGGAATAATGGTCATACTTTAAGATATTAGTTTGCTTGGTTTTGATAAGCATCCAAAAACCCTTCTTCTCATTTAAATTTTGATCCTGAAAAATTGCTTTCATTGCATTCTGTCATTTTCCATTGATTTTATGTGATTTTTTTTTTCCTTTGGAAAATGTCTGAGAATATCCTTGATATCAGAAGGGTCAAAAGGAGGGTAAAATATGCTGAAAATGTCAAAATGTGAGAGAGGGATGTCTTTTTACTTAAAAGACATGCAACAGAATTCCACACAACCTTCAGCAAATACACTGTATTTTACAGTACCTTCATTTCTGGGACGGGAAGAAATACAGAAAAGTTTTTGGCTTGTTTTTTTTTTATTTTTGTTTTGTTTTATCACTAAACATTTTTGAACAGAAATGTTGAGTTTCAGGTAAGCAATTATTTTTATCACTTTAGTGATGATTTTTAAGATGTACAGAGCACCAGTGCTGGCTGAAAACTGTTTCAAACTCCTTTTTTCATTGTCAAATGCCAGTTTTTAAAGTATTTTTTCACATAAAGGAATTGCCTTTGTCATAAGGTATTAGGTGCAGGATAGCATTTCTGCTCAAAATGGAAACAGTACAATTGACACCAGCTATTAATATAACTTCAGGCTTTCACTTAAGATGAGGGAAACAGATTCAGATCTCTGTATGCAGGCAGATAAGGAACTATATTCTTTCTTCATCCAGTCTCCTCTCATCCCATCCTATTCCTTTGAAATCTTTCAACAAATATAGCTTTCAATATGTTTGAGTGCTGTGCAAGAAAAAGACTAGTGAGGGCTAAGTTTGAGAAGATTCAAGGACTTTGTTTATAATACACCCACCAGCTGAGAATTTTCTTATAAATTCTGTAATTGGCAATCAATTCAGAAGTCTCACTGAGATTGTATTTCTCCATAAACAATGGTAATTTTACTTCCAAGCATGGTGGAGTACAAGTGGAAATGAAGTTAGAGGACTAGAAGCATGCTCACATGGCATGCTTATTTGGGATTAAAGAATTCTCAGCGGGCTTAGATTTCATGTCACCCATCTTTCCTCATCAGGATATCTAAGCAATCTCTTATTTTTCCCCTTCATTTATCCCAAGGCCATCTACACAAGGCACTTCTTCACTGCTCCTGCCTCAAGCCTTTCTGTGTGTCAAGTAATTTATTTAGGGTATGAATCTACTAACGGCAATTCTGGTATTGTTTTGCTAGAAGGCATTATTTGGGTATTAGCAATTAATTCTTCAATCTTTGCATAGTTTCAGAATCACTTAAGCTACAGATGAAAGAGTTCCCACTCCCTCCTCCCTTTATATGTTAAAAAATCAAGCTTTCCCTGAAGGCAAGAGGGTTTTTCTCCACTGACATCTAAACCAGACACTGATCAGTTCCAGGATTTCAGGACATATCTCATTAAAATACAAAGATAAAAAAGTGCTGATGAATATATGTCCTTAGTCATCTCAGCCAGTGAGTTAAAATACACTGTATAGCCATTCACAGTCATGTATTTAACATAGCATCATATCAATAAAATGTGTTAAATGTTTGCAGTGAAAGGCTATTTCTGATGTGGAGGTGTTTTTGTTTTCTTTCTTTTTTGTAAAGCCTGATCTAAGCAACTGTCTAACCATATGTGTTATATAAATTAGCAACTGAAGAAACACCTCTTGCATTCCACATTACTCAAAATGATTTGGATTTTCTTCTGCCACTGTATTCACCCATATTTCCCTAAAAATGAGTACTAAATACGAATGTGCTGCGGGTGGGAAAAAAAGCTTTGCAAGACAGAGGCAACTGAAATCATTATTAGTTTCCATGCTCTAGTTTGCGTCCACTTGCTCATTGTGTGGTAGGCATACTGCTCTATTGAACACCTTAGCCAGTTCATTTGTGGTAGTTTTCATAATTCTTCAGTCAACAAAAAGTAGCCCATACTCCTGAGTCCTAAATGGAATATAAGGCAGTGTTAGCAGCTTTGTAAGCTACCAATCAGTAATACATTGCTGCTCTTGTAAATCTCACTATAAAGCAGATCCCACAAAAGTTTTCAAGATTCATTGTTTGGCTACCACAATGTGGCTGCAGTATGGGAGCCCTTTGTGCAAGTGCAAAAGAGATTTACTAGGTTATGTGATCAAGTCCATGACTGTGTGAGAGTGTTTCAACCGCTAGCTTCCGGACTGAATTGAAGAGACCAGACTTGACCCAATATTTCCCATGAAAACCTTGTGCTACTATATAAGGACATCATGATACCTCTGAAAGGTGTCCTAAAGGAACAAAGAGCAGAGATGTTATTAAAATGCCATCTATCCCCAAAGTAGGGGACCACTTGTGTGGACAAATATGTCAGGGATTTCTCTCACAATCATTTCCACTGTTTTCAGTACTGGGCAAGGATACAATGTAGCATGGATGAGAATACATATGCTTTCCTTATTGCCCTTTTTGCTACAACTCCATCCTGGTTTCCACTAGCCTATTACTTACATTCAGACTTCATCTGAATTACTGATATGTAACCAATAACACTTCCAAGTTTGCACTTGATGAAAAATGGATTTAAATGATGCTTTCTGTGTTTCTGTGGTGTATGGATTCTTCCTCTGAGAACTGAAGAAGGTTTACAAGGTTATTTCATCCACTTCTTTGACAGGACAAGATTGCTTCTATTCCTTAATTCAGAGTAAGTTATGTGAAGTAGCAAATAAGAAACTTACCCACTACACTAAATAGGTAATGAATAATACAGCCAGTTCCAGTCATGACTGAATTTGGCCAACTAAAAATAAAAAATTAAAAGTAGTAATACACCAATTGTTGGCTATTTTAATCGATCACACTACTTCTAACACTTTATAGAATAATCTTTAATATCTACTTAGAAGAAATAACATCAACACAACTTTTCTGCTAACCTAAACAAAAAGAGGGTTCTGGAACAGTTGAGAGCTTAAGGTTAAACTCTTCTGCACTGTATTGCTGTCTGTCTGTATTTATCCAACACCTAGCCCTGAGACCAAAAAAAATCCATTGCATAAATCCAAGTGACAATCTCAGTGGTAATATATCCCCCACCACCTGACTAAGTCCAGGGAGGGGAATCAAACCATCATTGTCTGTCTGGCAGTCCTAAAACATCACAAAAAAAAGGATCTGTGGATTTGGACCGCATTTATCTAGGGGATGAACAATACCCATATGTTCACCAGATGACTACAGAGCTGGGTTGATTGAGTCAAAGTTCAAGGCCGCAACAGAAAAAAACAAACCACCACATAATTTGTTTCTTCAGGACTGCCTTTGACTAGACTGCTGTTTGCAAAGAATTATTTTTTTTTAATGACTATTTTAAAATATGTGGGTGGATCATTGTTACTTATTATCGTTTATTTATTTTTCAGATATGTTCTATTAAATGCAATTATTTCATGAGATATTTTCATTAAGCATTTATTTCCATTACAGTGACTCACAACATACATAGTTCTCTTAATTCAGAAGCCATAAAACTGAAAATTAATTTTGCCTGGAAATGCCAGGGAATGTGTATACACTCTCATAGTCTCCGTCTGTATACATACATGCCTACAGATGCACACACAGGCATAAAGTAAAAAAAAAATCTTTAATTCATTAATGCATGCATGCAAACACACACAAATACCTGCTCATATATAAGTACTGTGATATTTAGATAATTTAAAAAAAAAAAACAAAACAAAACCTTCCTGGACTGCTTCACCTTTCAGGACTGCCTCCCAGGGGACTTTGTCAATCAGTCTTCTGAACAGGTCAAAGTTTGCCCTTCAGAACTCCAAGGTGGCAGTTTTACTGACCACCCCCTTCCCCAGGAATTCAAAACTCCATCATTTTATGATCACTATGTCCAAGATGGCCTCCAACCATTACTTCCCCCACAAGTCATGCTCTGTTCACAAGCAGCAGGTCCAAGAGGCCACCTTCCCTCATTGGCTCCCTCACCAGCTTCATCAGCTGATCTCTCACTGCTGTATTGTATTTCCAGCAGACTTAAATAAAGGGTAAGGGCAGCCCCTAGACCAATAACAGACGGTCTCTGTTAACCTCCCTCCCCAAAGAGGAAGAAAAAGGGAATAAGGGAGAGAGACTTAGCAATTAGTAAAGGAAACTAGAACAGTTTTAATGAAAATGAAAATGGAAATAATAATAATAAAAATGGAATATATACTAATATATACAAAACCAGTATCGAACCCAACCCCCCACCCCCACCCCAAGTGGCAATTATATCACTGACACCACTGATGCTGTGGAGCAGGCATTAAGAAAATCCCAGACTGGGCCCAGCAGCAGATGGGAACTGTGTTCAGGAGCTGGATTCTGGTACTGGATTCAAGAACACACAGATCGGGATCGAAGGAAGAATGGACAGAGTCCTCCTCATATGCCAGCCATTGAAGAAGCGAGCAAGAAGCCAGATGAGCTGAACCGTGAGCTTGACTCTTGTAATCCCTCAGCTTTATACCAACTATGATGTATATGGGATGGAATACCTCATTGGTCAGTTTGGGGTCACCTGTCCTGTTTGCTCCTTTCTCCAGATGGAGCCTTTTACTTTCTGCACCCCCAATGTGGTACACAAGATCCAGCACTGGCCTTGGTCTGCACACCAATACTAGGTACTCTAACTCTAAATATGGGGTGTTATCACTGCTAGAAGTAGACATTGCCTGTGAAAACATGCTGCTAACTTCAGACAGTGCAGTGAGTTAGAAGAACTGAGATGAAAATTAAAATTACTGAACAGAATTAGTTCTGTTCTCACTCAATCCAAGACACACATTCCAATGTCTTTCTCTAAAGCACTCCAATTAATATCTATAAAAAAAAATAAAAATTAGAAACATTTAACAGTTTCCCCTTGATTAACATGTGCTATGTACTTCTAGTAATAGTAATGATCTGGACTCTGAACATATTTCTTTTATATTTATGTAGATTGAAATAATGCAAATAAAATCTCCTTTATTAATTTATGCAGGCTACTTACACCCAGACTTTAATGGAGCTACCCTGCACCTCGAACAGGGAAGGAAATAAGAGGTAGGCAAGGAATAAGTCCAAAATTTTTGCTGTTGGTCTGCAGAGTATTAGAAGCTGAGAAATAAATTTTACCACAGAGGTGGAAGGATGCAGCATAGAATCCTGTGTTTCCACGGATCAAATGGTTTCCAAGGGCTGCATCTGGAGTGACTCACTAAAGAAAAAATCTTTCCCAAAGAGAATAATAAATTTGCAGAACTGGAAGACAAGCTTGCTGTAACCTAAATGTACATATTGGCAAGTTTACTTAATCATTACTGAAGGTTTAATTAAATAATTGTTTTTCTGTGGAGTAGAATAATTTAATTGGTTAAAATAATGTTTATTTAATTAAAAATGAAATTATAACCCATTATCTAAAGCAAATAACCTAAAAAACTGTCTAGAAAGGAAGGAGAAAGCCCTCCAATTTTGAGAAAGACACATTGGTGGTGCTTGCAAAATACTCAGATTACTCAAGGTCATAAAATGTTGTGAGATAAGTGTCTAGGTCTCTTAGTGAGGAAGGGATCAAAGCATTTCCCATTTACAATGTTGTATTTCTGTAATTGTTGGTATAAAAGGGACATATTCCAAATCAATGAAGCCACAAATATCACAGTGATTTATGATTTTCTAACACTACAAAAGCAAAATATTCTATAATAAAAGCAATCCAATCCAAGTGACATAAAAAGCATTATTTATTCAAACATGGGAAATTTAGTCAGATATCAGTGTTTTTGTTTTATTTATTTTTTAACCATGAGAGAAAAAAAAAAATCCTGGTGCAGGCTATCCAGAGAGGTTGTAATATTTTTATTCATGACACTGACATAGGCTTTGTTGCCTTCTCAAGTTAGCTGCACCCCTCTGTTGTATTTGGATAATACCACATTGGACCCAAAAATCTTTTTGTTCTCTGGGGTCTCAGTCAACCCCTTTTTTAAGTCTATTCATCAGTTTGGAGTTTGTCAGATATCACTTTATGAACATAGAATCCAACATTGATCATTTCTGAAATACTTTCACTTTGTTGTAAAAAAAATAGTTTTCTCTGCCATGGGACATGTCAGATTTTCTACTATTCTTTAAAGGTATTGCAGATAATATTTGAATATCAATAGTCACTTGAAGTAACATTAATTAATCTTTCAAGGTATTTTCTAAACAGGGAAGGTAAATAAAAAGCAGGAATGCTGTTCAGAGCCCCTTGTGAAAGAGAAAAAAAACCAAACCAACAAACAAAAAACCTAACCCAAACCAAAAATGAAGTCAGAGAATTTGAAATTTCCTTGATCTGATGTGAAAGAGCACACATACTGCAGCAAAATATCACTCCTAATAATTATCAATACCAACTTTCAGAAACATGTACAGCCGTGCACGTATGATATATATGTGTACACACACACACATGTGAAAATGCATGAGTAAACGGTGACTGTCCTGGGATGATTGGGAGTATGTAGGTGATCAAATATCAAACAAATTGTTAATGTTATTAACTCTCCAGGGGTTAATTTTCCTTCACATTTGTTGTCTTGTAATGTTTTATTTACCTCTCAGAAAATAAGATTTGAAATCTTAAATACATTGTATCTTTTCAAGTCTATCAGATTTGAAATAGTATTTCACAGCTACATGAAAAAAATCATTGGGAGAAAAAAATTATCATCCAGACAGTAAAAGGGAATTATGGGGAAAAAAATAAAAAAAAAACAGTTAAAACTTATTTTGGAGACAAGTCCCACTACTGACAAAATACCCAAACAATGACATGCGTATGACATTTATCTGTCTTTCTAGCACATATCATCCACTGAATTACACAAGCTTTGCCTCATGAAATGCCTTGACTGTTAGGAGTTTTGCCCAATAAAGAAGTAGAAGCTCAACCTTAGAGGAAGAACTTCCATGTAATATGTTTACCATGTTACATTACACTCCTATCTTTTTTATTTTTGGAATGCAATGGAGTACACAAAAAATTTTGGCTGAATCATACTGGAGAAATTGAAGTTATGGCAATGGATTAGCCAGTATTGGCATATCTATACAAAAATATACTGAATGATATCTTTTAGCATACTCAAAATAAAATATTTACTAATTCAGTTACAATTAGACTCTAGAATCAGTCTTTGGTTTTGTTAAAGGTGTATATATTATAAATATATGAAGAAAAAAGTAATTCAAAATAATTTTATATATCTTGATCTTCTACCACTCCAAGCAAAATATTTCTAAAAATGTCAAGAAAGATGAGAAGTCACTTAAATCTTATGTGTCTGTACAGACACACACAAAAGAATGAACTTCTGCCAGCATAAATAACAATGGTTAATGTCTTTTATGGTGACATCATATGACTACTACACATTTGCTTTATAAAATTATAACAGAATTTTATTAAAAGGTAAATTCATCAAAAGCTTTTTTTTCCTAATTGTGATTTTATTTTCTGTTGCATTATAATAAGCATTAAAAGGCAGACAGTGTTTTTAAATCAAAGAAAACAAAATATGATTTGAAACCTGTTGAAACAAGTATTGCCTTTAACCAGTTTATTTTCTTTTTGATCTTCTGAAACAAAGAATTCTAGAAGTCTGAACACAACTTCCAGTTTCCTGTTTTCTGTGAAGACTACTTTCCTCAAAGATTTTCCAACATACAGGCTAATAAACCCACAATTTCAACTCAGATCCAGAGGTCATAAAAGGGAAGTTCTTTCCAGGCGTCTTCTATGTTTGTGCCATCAATTTGAAACACTACACTTTTTTAGGAACTAGTCATCCTAGTCTTCCATTATAGTCAGTGAATCATGTAATCTGAATGAGTAAGAGATTCTTTCAATCTATCACTTTAAAGAAACATTTTCAGAAATGTTAGTTTAAGCCGTTTAAGCCTAGGCCTGTGGTGGGTATCACCTTACTTAATAGGAGGACTGCAGTATAGATTTATATATCGTAGGTCCTCCTTACAGTTGATGGAAAGAGGTAAGCAGGTTCATCATGGGAAATAAATTCTCTTGTCTTTAGCTGAATTTCCTGTAAAGAATGTCAAGTAGAACCTTCAAATCCCAGCCACTTGCATTGTAATTCTAATGAAATAAATATTTAAAGGAAGTGCAAGATAAGACTAGTGTGAAATAACTTTTGCAATAATATGTCCTTTTTTACTTGCATTCTGTTTAATTAATATGAATGACCTATTTGACTTATCAAAAGCTTGATGTGATGTCCCCACAATATACTTTCAGTTCTTATGTTAAACCTACAAGTCTACTTAGCTTCATTACATTTTATAATTGAAACATACTTTTGATATTTTTGTTATTATTAAAGTCATATTAATGAGTATATTAATTATTGTAGGATGAAATGAAGTTTGAGAGATAATTCTGCCAATCTGTGTAACAACAAGGCAATAATTTTTCAGACCGGTTCTGTACATACCAATTAAATTCTATAGTTTAAAAAGAAAAATCCATATGCATATTTAATATTATTTTTCCAGTTTTCAGTTCTTAATGACCTCAGGAAAGGGTATTTTGAGGGGATTAATGATCTGCTAGAAGATGTTCATTGCCCAAGGTATAGAGATTTAGGCTAGTCATTAATACTGGGGAAATATTTTGTACTTCGATCATTGCTGTCAAGTTTCTTAATGTATTCTGACTTTAAATAAGGTCTTAAAGACTCTGATAAAGCAAATTTCTAACTTGAACCATCTGACAAGATTCACATTAAAACAACCTCTTAGGAAAAAAAATATCTTCTTTAAAATATATCTCTCTAGCCCTTATCTGTGTATTTTCTTTTCTATCTGACTTACTTTTCTCCTGCACTTGTCCTCTGAAGTCCTTCAGTAATCAGGCTGTACATCTACCTAAAGCCCATGAGCAAATTTTTCGGCCTTTGTCTGAAAAACTTTAAATAGCAGTACTGTCATATAGCCCACTGAAAGACAGATAGGCACTCATGTGAACTGAACAAGTCTCTTTATATATATACACACACATACTGGTGTAGATAAGTATGTAAAAATACACAAGCACACTTTTTAGTGTTTTTTTAGATTTAACTTTTTTTTGTTGAGACTGCTGTCAGCATAAAATATTCAGATCAAAAAAAAAAATTTAAATCTTATTTTGTAGCTCTGAGTTGCTTTAATTTGCCTGTGATAACTTTACAACAAAAAGTAAATTGAATTAAAAAAAAAAATTATTTTCACAAAGATTTTCTTGTCATGCTAAGCAAAACAACTGGACTATAATGCAAATATTCCATTTAATTTTGTCCTCACTTTGAAAGATCCCAAACGTGGTTACTTGATCCTTTTTTAATCTGTGATTTAACTTGGAACTATTTGTCCACATAACATCAAGCTTCATGTTTCTATCTGCTTCTTTTATTTGTTTTTTAAAAGCAGGGTAAATTTTTTACACATGAAGCTGTAGGAGCACCTCTTGTGGATGGAACATTAACACAAGACAATACCTGCATTGTCATCCTCATTCTTAAATTTCTTTGGGAGAAACTGAGCCTACCTTTCTTTTAAAGCTAGGACTTCATCAAAGCACAGTTAGCAGAGAAGCCTTGGCCTGCCTGAACACAGCCTCTTCCTTCTCCAGTTTATAGTCTGCTGTGGTGTATTTCAGCACGAGTCTCATTTCTTTTTAAAGCAGGAAGACAGAATAACACCCTTAATAGCTAAAGCTATTAAGCCAATAACATGGCTTAATAGTTTGCTAGAGTCTAAGGCAATGGAAGTTAAATTTTTACCAAAGACTATCACTGGCCAGCTATCCTGCCTGGTAGTAAATTTGCTCAGAGCATTTTAGATAAATGATATAGGACAGTTTTCTTATTAGAATGCAGTTACATAAACCTAGTACCTTTTTCAGACACATTCAAACCATACTTGAAGCACCAAATTTAATCTGCATCTGTAATCACGAGAACAACAGCATCATGATTATAATCATTATCTGTTGAATGAGAAAATACCAACCAACTTGAAGGTTGCTGGTGGCCACTTTGTTGATTCGATTGTCTAATTCAGGGAGCCAAGTAAGCAGGGATCATGCTCTGTTATTTATTTAATGCTATCCAGACATTTAGGGTGAGAGTTGGTTTATCTGCTTTTCAAAAAGATACTTGTGTATTAAAGGGTTGTTGTCCAAATTAACTAGTAGCTGTTAAAGAAGGAAGCCAGAAATCCTGAGAACAATTTGTCCCCAGTTAGACATTTAAAATAGGTAGAATAAATAACCCATTGGAAGTGTTCATCTTTCTTTGAGGAACACTATACTAGGTTAGACTAGATATGTAGGACTATTTTAATTTGGAAAGAAACTTCTTCCCCCCCCCCCCCCTTTTTTTTTTTTATTAATCTGAAGATAAATGATTCTTTCTGAATAAAACTAATGTCATCACATGTGTTTAAATCATATCAAGAGAACTCAGAAAATGATATGCTTATCGTAAAATAAGAATGATGATTGTAAACCAAACAGAAATTTAAGTAAATTTACTAGTCTTTTTGATCAGAAACAGATTTTGTCAGACAGCATTTTTTCTTCTTTATATGGAACTTGATATTCAGATATTATTTACAAAGTGGATTGGTACAATCCATTTAGATGCCAGATAGAGACCTAATTTCAATACAGATTTTTTTCATGTTCAGTACTGTGGCTTCTTTGATGTTTAGACCTTTTTTTTTATTATTTTTTTTTTAAACCACCAAAAAGTCATTAAATGGGTAGTTTGATTTAAGTTGTGAGGCACCTCACTGGACAGCATACTCAAACACTGACTCAATTTGCCAACAAATGAAATCTATGAGTCAATCTATTCCATAGAGGATGCAGAAAAGGCAAACACTTCCCAATATAATGAACAATGCTGTCTGAACAGATGATTCACCAGAAAAACTTACACATGTTTTCTAAGATGGTGTATTTCAGTGAGCATTGTTTCCTGTGTTACAAAGGTGTTCTGTTATTGGTTGCTGTGTGCATGTGTTACTCATGTTTCATTCTAACCGAACTGGATATTAATGCCACATAGGTATCTGATGCCTGTATGTCACCATCAGAAAGCAGAATGATCAAGTAACAGTTACGGAAGAAACAGCAGATGTGAATGAACCAAATATCCCTCACTTTTTGATCCAGTTTTAAATATTCTCAGCTGTGTGAATTTAAGGGAAATATGCAACTTGGACCAGAATCCCTGCTTAGTGATTGTGGTGGTAGTGATGATGATAGCAGGCCCAGAAGCAATGTTTTGAATATGTATGCCCCCCCTCCCTCATCACAGAATCAAAGAAAGGTCTGTGTGCTGTGAGTGAAAGATAATGCAGTTGATTTAGCTCCTTGCAAGACTATTTGTTTCTCTTGAAGGCATTCATTGCTTTGTTCAATAAGTTATCATAAATAAAAAACATAGCAATTGCATAAAGAGTCTTTTTCTTGGGAAAGACTAATGTATCCTAAAACTCAGCAAGCCCATAATCTCTACAATGTGGTATGGCTCCAGATCAAGGGCAAACCTCCCTGCTATTTCCTAGTGCAGCTGGATGATTTGTGAGATGTTTTGTCTTCTAGGAACAACATGCATAGTAAAGTTTCGGTTAGTTTTTTTCTTCCCCAACTAAGTATAACCTCTTGCTTCAGCATAATAATGACAGTTCCAGTGTTCAAAGTCAAGTATTTAATACTGGATAAATAAAATGTTTCATTCAAGGCAAAAAGCCACATTTTTCCCCCCAAATTTATATTAGGAGCATTTGAAGGATCTGCCCAAGAAGAGTTAAAATAAATGACAACAGTCCAGATTGTTAAAAGTGTCAGGAACTGTACAAGATGGCAAGTAGAGATGACCTCTTTCCTCATTAGTGCACTAAAAAAACATAGGTACACAAGAAACTGTCCTACATATCTTGGAATTATGCAGAAGTAGACTTTTCCACCACTGTCCACACTATCTTTACTGGAAAGAGTCAAATTTTATCTCATGGATTACAATCCTCTGCAGATAGCACAGCTGACATGAATGCAGTAACTTGAAGAGTGTAAAAATGTGTATTTTAGTTTGTAGGAATGTATTTTGTTTATGTAATTTAGTTTGTAAGAGACTGGATATTTTTTAATGGTGATAACGTGTCTCAGAGTAGCATATACCATTGCCACCTTACAGAAAAGCAAAGCCACTGGGATTTCTCTGCCTCCCAGTCACAATTAGGGTGCTCACTTACTAGGCTACTTGCTTGGTCTCTGCATCCTCCAAAGACATCTTGTATCCACTTGGAGTCAGAGAAATAAATATGAATCTGTAGTTATTAGGGAAGATGGGTCTTAAGGTGCTGAAAGGGAGAGTTCAAACAAAAATTAGATCCTTCTCACTGGATTGCAATTTTCATTGTTCTTTGACATTACAGAAATTATTTAAAGACTTCACCCACATTTTATAGAAGGAAGAAAATGCTAATTAATATACATACAGCTATAGTCTGGGTTGTCTTTCAGCAGGACAGGACTTACATAAGCAAAGAGAAAGTAAATTGTAAGGAGAAGAATAATTAATGATTTACATAGGAGCAATCTTAGTCTCCTATGGTCAAAAGTAGTACAAGTTCTATAGGATGTGATCCACCACACAGAGCAGAAATATATTTCTGTCTTTCAAGACAGTTCTCCCCAGATAGCTAAACTTTCTGCAATTATCAAACCATGCTCTCTATACACAGGAAAGTGACAGAATTAATTGCTTGGTCACACCAAAAAGGACACTGTGCTTCATCCTTCAGATATGAGAATTCCCATTACAGAAGATATATACAACACCTGAAAAGTGTTATACAATACATTGATTCTATTCTATTCGATTCGATTCTCATCATCATGGATGATGCAAATATCCTGTAGAGGAAGTAAATATTTCCACATATTTCTTGCATTTATTTCAAATAAATTTGTTAATCAAGGGTTATTGTAACATTATTGGTGTTGGCCTCTCCAGGTACAGTGAACCAATGGCAGTTGTGTCTTTGGTCACTTTTAGCTGAGCCAAATGAATAAAGAAGAAACAAATGTAAAATATTTTTATGAAGGAGATAAGGTCATGTATCTTTCAATGTGAAATATAGAATATTCTGAATAGTTTGGGGTTAAATTTCATTGCTGCAGTGATTTTTTGATAGGCATTGTCTTAGTCCTTCACCAGTTTTAGTTATAACTCCATTGAGATTAATGGTTATTCCTTCTTCATTTCATAATACCTGAAGATTGGAAACAACTTATTTAAATATAATTAAATTCCTTCAACAAATTCTGTCAGTAGTTAGCCTTTGCAAACCAACATAATCACATACTTGAAGAGACAAGCACCTTGATTAAAGATGTAGATTGTTCTTGAATTGCCACTTGAGATATGTTGAAGATAGATCCTTAAAACAGTCCTTAACTGTATGACTTCCTTACATAGAAATTTAAATTGCTGAGAAACAGATGACTAATTAGCATAGTAGACTATTCAAATGAGACAAAAAATTACAATAAATATGAACTTCTTGTTCTTGAAAACAATTTGGATATTGATTATTCCATTGTACTCCAGAAATATTAATTTTTAAAGTTTAATTAAAAGTCTGAATTCACATAGTTTGTTTAACTCTGTCAAGCAGAACATCATACAAGTAGACTATGATTTCCACAAATGGGAAGCAGAAATTATTTGAAGCAACTCTACCAGGACACCCCCTTAAAAAAAAAAAAAAAAAAAAAAAGTTCAAAATGTCACCTTCTTTACTTTGTAGATGTGGTGGTTTAACCCCAGCCAGTATCTAAGCACCATGTAGCCACTTACTCACTCCTCCTCCCTACCCTTGGTGGAATGGGAAGGAGAATGGGGACAAAAAACTGTGTGGCAATTAGGACAGTTTAATAAAACACTACAAAGAGAGAAGAAATAACAGTAATAGTAATCCTAATAAAATAATACATAAAATGAACAATATAAATGACAGCTCACAGTCGTAGATGCATCTCCCTAGCCCAGCTGCAGCTTGCTCAAATCATGCACTTTCCCTACCAACCAACCCTCTCCTTGTATAGTGGGCGTGGCATCAGTATGGTATTGATTATCTCATTGACTGATTCACTAGGCTATCCTACTGGGTGCGGTCCCACCCAGCTTCTTGTGAAAGTTAACCCTATCCTAGCCAAGCCCAGGACTGTAGAGAAGGCAAATTTTCTACATATATGTAAAATTAAATGGGGCTTTCTATTTCCAGGAATTTCTGGAAATAATTTCAGATTCCTAGTGCTGTCAGGAACCATAAATCAGGAAGCTATCTTTTGGGAAGCTATGTGAACTAACCAATGTTACAGCACTTTTCAGAAAAAGCATGTGTCATGGTTTAGAGCCAGGGAAGCCCCTTAGACATATAACAGATGCTCTCTGTTAAACTCCCTCTCTCCCCAAAGGGGAAGGGAGAGGGAATAAGAGAGAGAGACTTAGCAATTAGAAAAGGAAACTAGAACAGTTTTAATGAAAAAGAAAATAATAGTAATAAAAATGGAATATATACTAATATATACAAAACCAGTATTGAACCCAACTCCCCCCCAATGGCAATTACACCACCGTCGCCACTGATGCTGTGGAGCAGGCACCAGGAGAGTCCCAGACTGGCCCAACAACAGATGGGAGCTGTGTTCAGGAGCTGGATTCTGGTGCTGGATTCAGGAAAACACAGATTGGGATCGAAGGCAGAATAAACAGAGTCCTCCTTGGGTTCTCTGAGGAAGAAACCAGAAGAAGACTTGAGCCAAGCTGAGCAAAGCCAGCAAACCAGGCCAAGAGTGCGAGACCCTCCTGATCCCTCAGTTTTATACCAACTATGACGTATATGCGTTGGAATACCTCGCTGGTCAGTTTAGGGTCACCTGTCCTGTCCATTCCTCCCTCCAGGTGCAGCCTTTTACTTTATGCACCCCCAACATGGTACACAAGATCCAGCACTGGCCTTGGTCTGCACACTAATTCTTGATAGTAACTCTAAACATGGGGTGCTATCACTGCTAGAAGCAGACACTGTCTGGGAAAACATGCTGCTAACTTCAGACAGTGCAGTGAGTTAGAAGAACTGAGATGAAAAGTGAAATCACTGAACAGAATTAGTTCTGTTCTCACTCAAACCAGGACAGAATGTTACGATTTGGTACTTTTTTAAAAAGAAGGAAGGAAATTGGAGAATAAGGAGGAAAGAGAATTGATGGCTGCAACAGAATTGTCATGTGAAGCAAAGGTCTAGAAACAAGCCGCTGAGCACATAAAGACTGGTTGACAAAACAATTTAGAAAAACAACTCTTTCAGCAAAACAGTAGAAGAAAAGCTGACTGCATACATTGAGGCTAATGAAGAGAAGCAGAAAGCAGAGACCACTTCTAAACTTAAGGATTTACCAGTGGAAGACTAGACAGGTGATGTCTGAAAGACAAGAGCTTTCAAAGGCACTATCAGAAACTGAAAGTACTCTGGAAAATTATTAGTTGTCCTTTCTATCCTGTCCCAAGTGCTTTTTATTATTAAAGTGCGTATTTATCTATGTGCTTTTTGCACTTTTTTTTTTTTTTTAAATTAGGATGAAATAATTTCTTCAGTCTTGAAGTCAATATCTTTAGACTACTCTTGTAATACAAATAGTAGAATTCTTATGTTTCTCTTTTTACCTTATACGTGAAAGCTTCTCTATGAAAATTCTAGGAAAATGTGTATGTGCATTTAAAGCAGAAAATGCAATTGAATGAAGCTTTCCTGAAAATACAGGAATAGAATCCAATAAACATCTCATGGGCTCATTTGAAAAGATAAAAATATTTCTGTAAATCCTTTTTTTTTTTTTTTTTCTTAATCCATTATTGAGATAGGTCTTAATTTCTTTATACTACCTGTGAATCATAGATTCATAGAACTGTCAGGGTTGGAAGGGACCTTAAAGATCATCTAGTTCCAACCCCCCCTGCAATGGGCAGGGACACCTCCCACTAGAGCAGGTTGCTCAGAGCCCCATCCAGCCTCATCTTAAAAACTTTCAAGGATGGGGCTTCCACCACCTCTCTGGGCAACCTGTTCTAGTGTCTCACCACCCTCATGGTGAAGAAATTCTTCCTACTGTCTAACCTGAATCAACCTACCTCTAGTTGTAATCCATTCCCTCTAGTCCTATCACTGCCTGACAGTCTAAAAAGTCCCTCCCCAGCTTTCTTGTAGTCCCTCTTCATATACTGGAAGGCCACAGTAAGGTCTCCCTGGAGCCTTCTCTTCTCCAGACTGAACAATCCCAACTCTCTCAGTCTGTCCTCATAGGAGAGGTGTTCCAGCCTTCTGATCATCCTCATGGTCCTTCTCTGGACATGTTCCAGCACATCCATATCCTTCCTGTAATAGGGGCTCTAGAACTGGATGCAATACTCCAGGTGAGGTCTCACGAGACTGGAGTAGAGGGGGAGAATCACCTCCCTTGACCTGCTGGCCACACTTCTCTTGATGCAGCCCAGGATACGATTGGCTTTCTGGGCTGCAAGAGCACACTGATGGCTCATGTTGAGCTTCTC
>WTSP01006004.1:18761-32097 GCA_025331215.1 Actenoides lindsayi
TGGCATGGGCCCACCTCTGCAGTCTGTCAAGGTCCCTCTGGATGGCATCCCTTCCCTCCAGCGTGTCAGCCACCCCATACAGCTCAGTATCGTCAGTAATCTTGCTGAGAGTGCACTCAATGTCACTGTCCATGTCATTGACAAAGATGTTAAACAAGACTGGTCCCAACTGATCCTTGAGGACCTCTACTTGTCACTGGTCTCCACTTGGATACTGACCTATTGACAACCACTCTTAGGGAGTGGCCATCAGGCCAGTTCTTTATCCACTGAATTGTCCATACATCAAATTCATATTTCACCAGCTTGCAGACCAGAATGTTACGCAGTACAGTGTCAAAGGCTGAAGTGTTCAGTAAATGACAAAGATCTATAATTTATTACATTATGAAATCTTTTGGGTTTTCAAGCTCCTTAGACACTAGACTGGTCATCAGGCATATGGTATCAAAGAAGGCAAAAAAAAATTAAATATTTGCATATTGAAGGCAGTTTATAAGGAAGAAACATTAATCTCATTTTACTTGCTATTTTGTTGGTATTTTCTTGGTTTTGTTTTGGATTTTTCTTTGCTTTGATTAAAGTCAAGCTAATTAAATGTGAAGAAATCATTTTTTAGTTTAGAATATGTGTTCAGGAATTATTTTTTTTCTTTAATTCTTTCTGGAAAGAATGAAATAGTCTTTCATGTTTTTGTGAATCAGTAATAGGAGTAAAAGCTTACTCTTATGATGGTTTAATGCAACAGGCTTGACCAGTAAACAGTTGATGAATGCAGTGATTTGATTGCACTTAATTTCAGTGAAGTAATCAACTTTTACCAATATCCTTGTCTCTTCCAAACAACACTTACCATAGTCTTCCACTTTCATTGGATAACTATTTCCTCAGTTTTTCAACAAAGTAATTGCAGTGGGAGGTCTACGATCCATGGAGAAATTCAAAGTGATTCACCCAGCTGAATAGAAGCTATTATTTTATGCTTGATAATGACCTTGCTTAATTATAACTGAAAGCACAACCTGACTTCACAGTGCAAGCTGGTGAAAAAGCAAAGTATCAGCTGTCTACCATGCCACCTGGTATCCTAAATCCTTCTAAGGCAGTTCTTTAATCTGGGGAATAGCTGAGAGTCAGTGTTTGCTGCTTTGTCTCCTAACCTCCTCCTACCCAGAAACAGCCAAGTGTGTCATTTCTTATAATACTGAATTTCCCTGTGGTACTTGGTGCAGCAAAACATCTAACACTGCTGTCCTGCCTTCAAGAGATGACAAGGACAAATTAACACGCCCTTCCAGTCAAGCTGAACTCATCTGTTGCCAAGGAAATGCCCCCTCATCACTAGAACCTGCACATGCAGAGGAGGATGGGGCTCAGTCACACTTCCCACCAAGTCCAAAGTCATAGAAGGCTAATGGGGGAAATGGCGAATGCCAACAGGCAAGACTGAACTTTGTGCATCCATTACGTTAAGCGTAAATAGCACCACCTTGTGTCCTCAGCCATACTATTTGTAAGTCTCTCATACTGTAAATCATTCCTATACACTCTTTTCTGTAGTAATTAAAACAGTACTCTTTGCTGTGCCCCTGGGTTAATATAATTTGTTTTATTCACAGCCTAAGTCATTTGCCTCCCTGCAGCACACTGCTATATTATGTCTACCCAGCAGTGTTGAGGGAGCAAGTAGAGTACGTTTCAAGGTATACATAAATCCAGTTTAGGTATTTCAAATGAAATAATAAGGTAAGTGCTATGTGCTTGTCTCCCATAGGGAAAACTCATGGGAAGATAAAGAAGCACTCTGGAAAATCAAAGCTTTGTCTCAGATTCCTTTATTCAAAAAAATAAGTGAGAGGGAGAAATACAGACAGAGGGTAAAGAACTGGGCACTCTAGAAATGTCATAATGGACAGAGCCAGGGCTACCATGGGAGTACCAACCCCTGTTTGGAAGGTGAGTACTGACATGATAACCTTTTCTCCAAGCTGGTTGAAGACACAAAGTTCACTTATTAGCATTGACACTTCTGAAAATCAGACACAATTTTTAAACAAGAACTCTAAAAAGGCCTATCTTAGAAATAAAATATTACAGAAAAAGCTACAAGCCATCTAGTCCAACCCTCTACCCAACACCTCCATGACCAATAGACTATGTCCCAAAGTGTCACATCTACCTGTTTTGTGAACACCTTCAGGGATGGTGACTCCACCACTTCCCTGGGCAGCTTGTTCCAATGCTTAAATACTCTTTCAGTAAAGAAAGTCTTCCTAATACCCAATCTGAACTTCCCCCGGCACAACTTGTGGCCGTTTCCTCTTGTCCTATTGTTAGTTACTAGTGAGAAGAGGCCAACACCAGATTCACTACAACCTCCTTTCAGGTAGTTGCAGAGAACCATAAGGTCTCTTCTCAGCTTCCTCTTTCTGCAGGCTAAACAATTCCAGCTCATTCAGCATCTCTTATAAGACATGTTCTCCGATCCCCTCACCATCTTCATTGTTCTCCTCTGTATCCTCTCCAGCACCTCAATGTCTTTCTTGTACTGGACGCAGTACTCAAGCTGCAGCCTCACCAGTGCTGAGTACAGGGGAACAATCACTTCCTTCCTCCTGCTGGCCATGCCATTTCATTTCACAGGCCATGATGTTGCTGGCCTTCCTGGCCACCTGGGCATACTGCTGACTCATGTTCAGCTGACTGTCAACCAACACACCCAGATCTTTTTCTGCCAGGCAGCTTTCCTGCCACTCTTCCCCAAGCCTGTATTGTTGCATGGGGTTGTTGAGACCCAAGTGCAGGACCTGGCATTTGATCTTATTCAGCCTCATACAGATGACCTTAATTCATTGACCCAACCTATCCATATCTTTCTGTAGAGCCTCCCTACCCTCAAGCAGATCAACACTCCTGCTCAATTTCATGTTGTCTGCAAACTTACTGAGGGTGCACTCTATCCCCTCATCCAAATCATTGATAAAGATGTTAAACAGGACAGAACCCAGCACTGAGCCTTAGGGGACACCACTTGTGACCAGTAACCAACTGGATTTAACTGTTTACCACAACTCTGGTCTCGGCCATCCAGACAGGTTTTAACCCAGAGAGGAGTACACCTGTCTAAGCCATGAGCCACCAGCTTCTCTAGCAGAATGCTGGGGGGGACTGTGTCAAATGCTTTACTGAAGTCCAGGTAGACAACATCCACAGCTTTTACCCCATCCATTAAGTGGATCACCTGGTCATAGAAGGAGATCAGGTTCATCAAACAGGTCCTGCCCTTCATGAACCCATGTTGAGTGGGCCTGTTCCCCTGGTTGTCCTGCACTTGCTGTGGGAGTACACACAAGATGAACCATTCTATAATCTTCTCTGGTACCGAGGTCAGACTGACAGGCCTGTAGTTCCCCAGATCCTCCTTCCAGTCCTTCTTGTAGATTGACATTACATTGGCAAGCCTCCAGTCATCCATGACCTCCACTGTTAACCAGGATCGCTGGTAAATGATGGAGAGAGGCTTGGTGAGCTCCTCTGCTAGCTCCCTTAGTATTCTTGGGTGGGTCTTATTTGGCCCCATAGACTTGTGGGAGTCCAAGTGTCATAGCAGGTCATTAACCACTTCCTTCTGGATTATAAGGGGATTATTCTGCTTTCCATCTATGTCTTCCAGTCAAGCGACTGAATACCCTGAGCATAACTGGCCTTATTATTAAAGACAGAGACAAAGAAGGCATTAAGTACATCAGCCTTTTCCCCATCCTTGGTTGCAATATTCTCCTTCACATCCAATAAAGGATGTAGATTCTCCTTGGCTTTCTTTTTGTTGTTAATATATTCATAAAATCTCTTTTTATTATCTCATATAGCAGTGGGTAGACTGAGTTCTAGCTGGGCTTTGACCTTCCTAATGTTCTTTCTGCATGACCTAACTAAATACCTGTACGCTTCTTGAGTTACCTGCCCCTTCTTCTGAAGTTGGTGAACTATCCTCTTTTCTTTTCCCAAGCGATAAGAATAGGGCAAGTATATATAATTGTTATATCCTTCCAGCTTATGACAATTTTTCATTTAGACAGTTTCCTATGTGTGTTTTGGTTTATCTAGTAATATGGACATAGCAAATCTTCCAAATATTCCAAGTAGTTTACAGCAATTCCTGTGACAATGAACTCCATCTCTTGGTTTTAGACTTGGCTTTCATAGATTTAATTGATGGTCACTTGCTTATTTAGTGGAAGAGGAAGCAAGGAGTCACTCTCTATGTCTCCATTATCCTCCTTCATGCCACTGAAGATTTCTGTAGCATTCATAGTGACCTCTTTCCCAAGCTGAAAAGTCCCACCCTATTTAATGAGCGACCATAAAAAAAGCTGTTATTAAAGACCTTTGATCATCTTTGTTGATCATGAACTTAAACAGCTGCACAGTAATCTTTTCTAGTTTGTTTTCTGTTCTTTTCCCAACAATTTGGAACATTTGATTTGATTTTTTGAAAGCTTACAAACACTGAGCTATTTTCGTGAAGTATTATTTCATATAAGAAAATAGGATTGTTTCTTCTCACATCTATAACCGCACATATGCTTACACTGAATTCCACCTGCCATTTTATTGCCATGTCATTTAGTGTGCTAAGATCCTTCTGAAAATTTTCACAGGTGTCTCTCAACCTTAGTATCTTGAGAAATCTTATTTAACCAGAATTAATTTGGGTAAAGTAAGTTTTCATGGTAACTTTTAAGCAATGTTGTTTAGAGCTGAGTTGACACTGAAGGCAGTATGGAAGCCAAGAACCAAGTACAAATGGGAACTGTTGTGGTCAGACACTGCAGAAACTAGTGCAAAACACAATTTTGGGAACTGAGAAGATGCAACTTGTTCCTTTTGTTTGATTCTCTCTGTATTCCAAGGAACTTGACACTTCAATTAACAAAATATTTAACTGGTGCTCTGTATCCTGGCAATTACTTGTTAGACTATAGATTGAATACTGGACAAGAGCTTACCTGCAGTGCTGCAATGGGCTCACATGTTTGGTGTCAGGAAGAACCTCAGACCTTTGGTTAGTAAGATATAAAAAGGATATATCCATCTCTAGCATGAGAGATGTTTTAAGAAAAAGAAAAAGAAATAGGTAGTAATAATTTTCTCAAGACAACATGTATTCTGAGTCTTACTCAAAATCTCCCAGTGGTTTCACCTGAGCTATTTTGGGCTAAAATACTGTCCCATGACAATATATTCTATTAATAAAATTCCATGTTTACAAGTATTGAAAGAGGTCTCTGGATTATTCAATATAATCTAGTATTTCTTCAGTATTGAACTGTTTTACTTTACTACTTTCAATCTGTGAATAGTCTTCATAATTCTGCATAGTTGTGATCAGGACAAATATAGTTATAGAATAATTTGCTTTATGAAGAACTAATATATTCCCAGTTGTTTCTTTATGAAGAAAAAGACATCTAAGGAAGTAATTAAACAGATGTTTATTGACATGAGTTTTACCACTTTGGAGAAATGTAAATAATGAGGTTTAACTCAGGAGAGGATTCACTAATAGTAATAGAGAGAGCTTAATTTACATATCTAGATCTTTAGGGCCCTAGAAGTTTTACGAGCAAATGTTTAATTCTTTTCACTATACTTCCGTTGTACTTCCATAGTCTGCATTTATTTAGTGAAAAGATTTCTGTGCTGAAGTGATACTGTCACTTCACTGCCTTGGAAAAATGATGGAAAATGACCGTAACATCAAGAAAGCATTTCTTTCCAGACAGCATATGGAGAATTACCTGTCACATATGACTCACCATTTCCTGTATCTTTTCAAACAGTGCTTCTTTGTTATTAACTAAATGAAGGAACAACAGTGGGCATACAAAATATTCTGAAAAAGATAATGAAAACACTGGATTCTGATTGTTCTATTAAAAATGTAGCAATTCATCATTTAGCATCATTAGTGGCTGATAACTGAGACTGTGTCTCCAATACCTGTTTGAGGTTTTATTGTGTTTCAGTCAACATAAAGCATAGGTTAACTGTAATAGCTGTCTCCATTAAAATTTAGATACTGCCTATTGAAAATGGATAGTAATTTGGTGATTATTCATACTTTTAAACATTCTGCATTACACTAATTTATTATGCAAAATTAAATTAGAGTGCATGAAGCATATGGATTTTTTGCCTTTTTTTATACTTATTTGTGGCAGTGATGAATGGCAGATAATTTATAACACTGAAGTTTAATAATTAAAATTACTTTTATTATTCTGTTTACTAGTTTATTTTTTCTGTAGTCTCTTTTACTTTTTGCCACATGATTAGCAACAAATTTTCCACAGCAGCACCTTCTAATAGAACGCAGCATGGACAATTTTCCATGCAGATTCAATCTCCATCTATATTCCACTAATCCGTTGATTGTTCCTGCGGAAAATAATCGGATCCCTGTTGCGTTCCTGATGCACTGGGCATTTGTAAAGATAATAACAAGATTCAGTACATCCAGAGACTAGGGATACGCATCTGCTCTTTGGCCTAACTGAAAAGCTCCACACAAGGAGCCTGGTTGATTATTTAATGAAGCTTTGTCATGATTAATACAGCTTTATTTGTAGACTATATCTACTTCCAGTGGAAATATGGTGTTCTGGTGAGATAACATTGCCTGGCTGCCAGGTGTCCACCACGCTGCACTCTCATTCACTTGTGCAGGACAAGGGGAGAAAATAAGATGCAAAGTCTTGATGGGGAGATTCCTCACCAATCACTAACACAGGCAAAACAGTTTTGACTTGGGGAAGATTAATTTAATTTATTACCAATTAATAACAAAGACAGTGAGAAATAAAACAAAACTAAAAATAATTCCCCCCCTAACTTCCCCTTCATCTCATCCTCAACTTCACTCTTCTATCTCATTCCCTTGAGTGGTATAGGGGGACAGGGAATGGTGGTTGCAGTCAGTTCATAGTGCTTAATCTCTGCTGCTCCTTTCCTCACACTGTTCTCCTTCTCCAAGATGGGTCTTTCCCACGGGCCGCAGTTCTTTGAGAACTGCTACAGTGTGGGTCCTCTTCATGTGCTACAGTCCTTCAGGAATGGACTGCTCCAACATCGGACCAGAAAGCCTGCTCCAGTATGGATTTTCCAACAGCTGCAGCTTTCTTCAGGCCACATCTACCTGCCCCAGCAGGGGATCCTCCATGGGCTGCTACATCATGGTCCTTCATGGGCTGCAGGGGGATAGCCTACTTCACCACGTTTTTCTCCATGGTGTGCAGGAGATTCTCTGCTCCAGTTCCTGGAGCACCGCCTCTTTTTTTCTATGACCCTGGTGTCTGTAGGGCAGTTTCGCTCATATTTTCTCACTTGCCTTTCAGAGCTGTTGTGCAGCATTTTCTACCCTTTCTTAAACATGCTAGCACAAGGATGCCACCAGTGTCACTGATTGGCTCAGCTTTGGGCAGTGTTAGGTCCCTTTTGAAGCCATCTGGAACAGTCTTTGTCTAATGTGGGGTAGCTCCTAGTCCTTCTTCTATGAGACATACCTGCGTGCCCCCTGCTACCGCAATCTTGACATATAAGCCCAATACAGGTATTAAACTAGTCAAACAGACAGGAAACTTTTCAGTTGAGAAGACATGAATGCCTTTTCAGACTGCTCACCTGTCAATCACTGGTTCCCAGCTGACCTTTCAGCAGATATAACTTAATCAAGTTCCAATGTCAAGTTCTTTATGAATTCCTAATAATACACAACACTGTTATGGAAGATCTACCCAAGTGTAGATGGTTTACAAGATATATTTTCTCATCTGTGAATAGTTACAGGCAGAAGTCCACTGTAAAGTGCATGTTCCTTGGTCTTGCTCTGAAATGAAATACCTGATGTGTCCTGTTTCTATGACACTCATGGAGATGAGCATAACCTTAAATTTAAATATATACTTTCAGATGCTTCTGAACTGGATTTTGCAGAGTAGTAATTTCAGATTATATTGACCTAAAAACATGGAATTCCTGTGGATCAGAGTTTCTTTTATCTTAAGCTTCCTTTTTACTGTACAATCTACATGGGGAAATAGAAGGGGAAGAGATTTAAAGAACTTGTAAATTATGTTTGTACATGTTTAAACGTATTTTACATTGCTAGCCTGATAGAAAGAGACCTTATTGTAAACACGATTTTGCTTTGCTGTATTTTTTGTCTTGCATAGAAAAATAGCTGCAAAGTAGATTTTGAAAAGCTTTAGGGACGGAATTTTTTCTGTTCTTGCTGATGATAGAACTCCCATTGACATCAGTACAAAACAAATTAGGCCAGCGCAGAAGAGTTTTCAAAATGCCTTTTAAATGCTACAATATTCAATTTTGCATTTAATTACACAAATTAGTCCCTTGAAATTCTTAAATCTAGAATACTAGCTTTCCTGTAGGGAAAATGGAAAAAAGACCTATTACATGCTTTCTGTAGTCAGAGGACAGCAGAAACATGGATCAAGTGAAGAATTAAAAAACAGACATTGAGTTGTTAGGAAGGCAAAAATTTCATTGATGTCAGCAACCTTTCTGCTTGAGGATAAGATCTGTAACCTGATTCAAAACTGTTTAAAATAGTTACAGATATTTCAGTAGTTGCAGGAGGTGTTAGTGAAGCCAGCTGTGAATCTAAACTTTATATATCTGACTCTTACCTCCTGGAATGACCATTTGTATTCAGTATTTTGGGAGATATGAAGACTAAGTAATTTGGTTCCTGATCTTAAGCATCAGCTAAACCTTACATAGATTTCTTCTGCTGCATGTTCACTCTGAGTGTATAATTAGGAGTAGATTTGATGTTTCTTTTGCAATACAGTACCACAATCCCTCTTACTCCATAGCTAGTCCCATGTAGTCAATAATTCAAAGGAGTTCAGAGAAGGATTGAAAGATTTAAGCACTATGTTTCAAATACTGTTTACCTCTATTCTCCTTTACTTCTCCATCCTTGGATCCTGTACTCACAGGGATCCCATTAGCCATTGTCTCCCCTGGTATCAGTATAGCATTAAAACTTTAATTTTAATTTTATTGTGGGTAGCCTCACATACCAGGCCCATCCCTTGATACATGATGGTATTTCTTTGCCTTCACCAAAAAGAAAGCATTCTGACATTAGTCCTCTTTCTAATCTGTCCGTAGCACAAAAAGAACAATATCCCTCAGGAAAAGCTCTATCTGCTATAAGGCACTTCACTCTGAATGTTTTACTTTAGTCATCTTAAACAATTACTCATTTGAAACATAAAATATATTTTGTCTATCTTCAAAATTTAGCAGTTTCCTCTTTCTCCTTTAAGGGTTGCAAATGGCACAGACATAAAAAAGATTGATGAATTATGGATTTACATGATTCTGCTAAAGATATTTTACACATATCTACTTGTTAAATTAAAAGTAAATTACACAGTGTTGAAATATAGGATTTTCTTTTACAGTATAATTAAATCCAGATATCAAATATTTGTAGGAAGGATATTAAAAACACAAGTAGAAATTGAAATGTGTACCGTTCGCTATAAAGAGAAATGTCTTACTAAAATGTTCTTTGCAAACTATCAGCATTTTAAATAACTGCAAATAAAGTGGTCATTTTCTCTTCTGAAAGATTAGGTATTTTTCTGATATATGGTAAAAAAAAAAAAAAAAAAAAAAAAAAAGGAAAATTCCAACTGAAAACACAATAAAGGCAAATTACAAAGAACTTTATCTTTTCCAAAGAAAGGTGAAATAGTAAAATATTTCTGTATTGTGATAAGCTTTTTGTGTATCAAGATGGTAAATCACAATGATTAATAAGATCATACAGGAAAATAAAAAATTGGTTTATTGACTCTTTAAGAGCACAAGTAATGTGTGACAGTAATTTAAAATATAAATTTAGATGCACCTTTTATTTTTTTTTTTTCTTTTTTATTCTTGTATGTATGTGTCTTACATGGATGAGGGTACTTAAAATCTGAAATTTAAAACATCTTGTTGTATATCTTGAGGAAAGCCTTCCTTGATTTAGAAAGAACTATGCCAGCTTCATTTCAAGACTGTGCAAAAAAGCAGCATATGAAATGTGTACTTGGAGAAATGTTAATGTCAGCATTTTGATTTTCTTACAAATCTCAGTTCAGTAATAGCAGTAATATCATGCAGGAGTTAGAGGGATTTTGTGAACAACTTTTTGTAATATTGAATTTTCATGAAAACTCTGACTAGCAAGTAAAAGAACGGTGGTGTTGTATGCTATATGTTACATAAACTAGAATATCAATTATCTCTTCTTTGCCTAGTTGCGGATTCACTAAGAGTGCGCTTTACATTAAGTTTTGTTCACAAGATTTGTTTCTTGATGCAACTCCTCAGGTTTTTAGTACATTAAAATAGCATCAGTAGAAAGAAGTTCTGTTGAACTTTAAAAAAATCAAAATACTAAACAAAATATAGCCATACATCTTAACAGACATGGTTCAGTAGTACACTGAACACCTTACACTTTGTACAAATTCTACATATTTTCTCATAAGAGCAATCCATTTTACCATGGAAAACCAAGTACTCATCTCCTCTTAAATAATTTTTTTACCAGTTCAAAAATGCAGAGACTAAAACTTTTTCTTAAGTAACAGCTGTGGACCCTTGTGGTTCAGCAAATGGTACAGCGCTGGCTGCTCACATAGGCATGTATGTAGTTGTCAAGACTTACAATTTGAAAAGAGTAAAAGCGAGAGCATATTGTGATTCTGGCTAAGGAGGAGTTCCCAAGAGAGTGGCACAGGTTCAATTTAGCTCATATACACAGATGAGTATTTACTAGCTTTTGACAGACATTCAGGAAATAACATCTTGGTGTGTCATATCACATGTGCTTATGCTGATTCTTTACTCTGGGGTCATATTTTTTTCTTACATCTTTCAAAAAAAAACCCCAAAACTACAGAAAAATCAAATAAGCAAAACTAAACTATGTTAAAACACTTCTCTGAATCAAGAGAGTATGAATGCATAGAAACTTGGCAAATAGTGTGCATAACTACTATACACTACTTTGACAAGACTCTGAAAAAAAATAAGCAAGAACTTTATCATATAATGACATGAATTACGGTATAAAATATACCAATGTTAACAAGTAATAGAGCATTTGGATGATATGTGGGAGTGATAACACCAACATCTGAGAGATGGCTTAAGATATCTTTCTCATATCAGTTAGTGTAAGGCCACATGTAGAAAAGAGGGGTTTTTTTTGTGAGAGATGAGTAATTTTCTGTTGAAATATACAATGTTTTGTCATTAGATAGTCCCAGAACACCCATAAGGAACAGGACTGTTGTTTCTTCCTTCTGAAAAGAAACACTAGGAAAAGAAAAAAAGAGGCAAACAGAAATGTAAATTATGATATCTTAGTAGAGGAAATGGGAATTATTCAACAGCAGTTTTCAGTCAGTCAAAAATCAGAGTTCTATTTCTGTTCACTCTATTCCTTTGGGTTTAATTTTAAAAATCTTGGTTGAGAACCACATTTGAAACAGTATGTTGAGATCCATTTTTTTCAGATATGCAGTACTGAAGAATTCCCAAAATGTACAACATAAGATTGAGAAATAAAAGCAGATCAAGATAAGTACAAGAATTGTGTAAGGAAATAATGATACACTATATGAACATTTTAGCTCTGCAGTAGCCTGAAGATAGGCTTTACAGTACAGTAGGTATTACTGTACATACAGCAGCATGAGACGGACAGCCATTCATTAGATGAGTGGCGTATTCAATCTTCACTACGAAGAGGGTTGTTCTTTAGGCCCTACATGGGGTTATTTGTTGCTTTTAAAATGGCTGAACTTGCATGTAAGGTGGTACAACAGCATTAAACCCAGAAACCTCTCGTTACTTTGTCACATGAAGAAAATATTACTTATGGAGAAAAGTAGTCTGTCTTGTTCAGAAGCAACAATCACTACTGAAGAGGAAATAAATATAGTGGAGGTTGTTGTCTCCTGATGGCTGGGGCGTTTCCAATGCATTCATAAAATGGCATTTTTGCTATTGCCTAACTTATCTGAAGAGTTCTGTGGTAAATTATTATGTCAGATACTTAAGAACAGAATGTTAATGAATACTAAAAATTATTCATGTTCACTGGTCTCACAAATCAAATGCAGGATTATTCACATTGTTTAAGTGCCACAGTACCTCCAGAGCAAGTATTCAGCCCCAAATGGACAATTCGGGATGAGTATATGAAGTGTCTAGTCACCTTTTTCAATAAAAAGAGATAGACAATCAACAATGTGTAAATGACAAGTGAGGGACTACCTAAAAAGAAAAAGAGGACATACAGTACAAGAATAAAAATTACTTTCTTCTTCTATCTGGAACTTTGCTGTATGATTCTGAGCTGTATATTAAGTCATCATTGCTCATTTACTTTTTGGAATCTGAGCTTTTTGTCGCTATTTTTGGTTTTTTTTTCATTCATGGATGTGTTATCTAACTGAGCAGTGATTGTTCTTTAGAGAGTGATAGATACAGGTTGCCCAGAAAGTGACAATCCTAAATTCCCAAATGTTTTTTCCCTGAGTTTACAGTTTTTGCACTCTCCTAAAAGGCAGTAATCATATAAGTCAAGGCAGGGTTGCTTTTGTTGTGCAAATAATATGGGTAAAATAAGAGCACACACTTAAATAAGGCTTAAATAGAAATCAGAGGAGCCAGGTAGTGACTGTATTTACACTGAAAATTTTACTACTTATCTACTGAAACTAAATCATTGAAAACAAGAGGTATGAGGACAGTCAGTGAACAAATGTTTAAGTAGAAATTCAGGAAGAAGACTCAAGAAGTCTGTTACTGTTTTTTGTTGAGGGACAGTATAATAAGTAAACATTACATTGCACAAGTCATCTTTCAAAAATCTGTGTTTGCTTGTACAAGTATCTCCTAGTTTAGGGATGTAAGAAAAGCTGAAGAAGACTGTCATGTAACTGTATTGGTCACCAGATTCTCACATACATAAGACTTTCGGGCAGTCACATTCTGATTTCGACACCATTCAGAAGACTATTTTATGCATTAAGCAAATAATAGCCAGGCAGTAGTAGGTATTTTCTTTGCTATAATACAGCTATAAAGCTAAGCTGCTATAGTCATATCATCAAGCAAGGCTTTCAATACTGTCTCCCATGGTATTCTCACAGCCAAGTTTAAGAAGGGTGGACTGGGGGATTGTGCAGTGAGATGGATTGAAAACTGGCTGAAGGACAGAACCCAGAGAGTTGTG
>WTSP01006006.1:0-10478 GCA_025331215.1 Actenoides lindsayi
GCCCGCGCTCCCTCACGGCCGCCGGGACCCCGCCATGCCGCGCCCGCCGCTCGCGCGCTCGCCGCCCGGCCCCGCCCCTCCCCCCGCGCGCCCGCGCCCCATTGGCCGCCGCCGTGAGGCGAGGGGAGGGGAGCGGCCAATGAGAGAGCTCCGGGGAGATCGGACCAGGCGCTGAGGGTGCCGATTGGCTGCGCGCGGCGGGCCCCGCTCTCCCCTCATCGCCGCGGCCGCCGGCCCCCGCCCGGGGCTGAGGGGGCCCCGAGGCGAGGGTCGAGGTGGGGCACAGGTCTTGAGGCAGAGGGGGACCCCCAGTCAGGGCCGAGAGGGGGGAAAGGGCTGGGGCAGGCCCTTGGCAGCTCCGCGGTGGGCTGTGTCCCTCGGGCAAGGGGCTGGGGCAGCCCCTGGCAGCTCTGCGGTGGGCTGTGGCCCTCGGGCAAGGGAGACACCCACCTCTAAAACACCCCGGCAGAAAATTTCACTCCACGATGGAACAGGGGGAAGGAAGATCCCAAAATTCTGCTAGGAAGATAAGGCTTTTTATCTAAAGCGAAAGTCCGTGGTGTCCCTGTTCGAGAGGACAGTGGCAGAGGTGCCCAGCAGGCAGCGACCGCCCCAGGAGGTGCTGATGCAGGGCAGTGCTGCCAGGGCCTCCCCAGGGGCAGAGGGCCCTGCCCCAGCACTGCTGGCTTCACAAAGGGAAGCGTTGTTGAGTTTCACGACAATTCTACCACGGTGACATAGCACGCGCGTGTCAGATGGTGCCTCTTCCTCTTTGTCAGCAGGGAAAACACTCACCTTTGCCTTCAGCTGCCACGGGAGATACTTGGGAGCACCAGACTGGGAGGGATTGCTGCCTCAAGGCTCAGAGCTCAGCCACAGTCTCCTTCAGACAGCTCAGAGGCTTTCTTTTGAACCCTGTTCATTCTTTCTGTCCCACTGCTTTTATCGAAAGACTGACTTGAAGCTTCACAGCTCTGATGTTTGAAAAATGGTCTCCTGATTTCCAGCCTAAATTTATTGACGGCCAAATTGTATTTGTTGTACTCGTCCCTAGTCTGCCCACTAGCTCTTTCTTACATCCGAGTTGATGCTATCAGCTTTTGTTTATCCATTTCTCTGCTGATGGAAATTACGCATGGAAAAGAAGTCTCCCATACCCTGAGGTTATTGTAACCTCTCCGAAGGAGCTAAATAATTATTCTTGATCTGAATGTGATCAAGTGCTGGACTTACTGGATAACAGCATTGTTTATCCCCTCAGTGTAACCACCGCTTTCGGATTGGTTTTATGAAGACCCATTAAAAATGTTCATAACGTTTTCCGTGTTCTGCTCTCGTTCTTTTTAAGGTCCTAGGCAGTAAGCAGGCAGTAGGTGAGCGCAAAGATTACAATGGGAAATGTGCTTTAAAAAAAGTGTGAATCACTATTAAGATGTGGGTGAAATTGCCTGTGTACCTAGTGATGCCGAGCACAGAACATACAGGGATCAGAAGGGGGCGAGGGAAGGGGAGACGGGTGTTTTAAATTCTGACATTTTTCAATTTTAGTTATTTTAGGTGTGAACAAAACCTCATCTAACAGTCTATATAGGCTTAGGAAAACATCATCTGCAAACCTGGTAGGAAAAAGCTAAAAATCCCTCGGTGTCTTTGGTAAGACTAAAACCCCCAGTCTCTTCAATTAAATTATCATCTTAAGTGTGTTTAAGCTGTTCGTGCTTCTTAAAAAAGCAGCCCCCTTCCTCTCCTCCCTCCTGCTCCTGCCATCCCGTCCGCCCACGAGCACCGTTCTGGGCACGCTGTGCAGTACAAATGCTTCTGCTGTCACTCAGGAGAATGGGCTGGGGAACTGATCTGACTGAAGAATTGGGCTGGGGTTTAAATAATATTTTTTTTTCCCCTGCCTGGATCAGCTCTCTGGTGGAGTTCAGGCTTGTGTAGGTGGGGCACAGGGAGCAGAGCAGGGGACTCACTGACCGTGCCAGAGCTGCCCATCTCCTGCCCATCTCCATGGTGAGAGCTCATCACAGACCACCCTGCCAAGTCTGTGCAGCACTCTTGTTCTCAGGGCTTAGTCATAACTGTGCAAAGGCTTTTGGACAAGGAAAGAATGAAAATATGCAGCTGCTTGTCTAAGGAGACAGCTAAAAGGGACATAGAATCATAGGGTGCTTTGGGTTGGAAGGGACCCTTCAAGCTCATCTAGTGCAACCCCCCCTGCAGTGAGCAGGGACATCTGCAACTAGAGCAGGGTGCTCAGAGCCAGCCTCACCTGGGATGGGGCACCAGACACCTCCCTGGGCAACCTGGGACAGGGTCTCACGATACTCAGCATCAAAAATTTCTTCCTTATATTGAGTCTAAATCTCCCCTCTTTCAGACTAAACCTATCACCCCTTGTCCTGTCACAACAGGCCCTGCTTAGAAGGTTATCCCCATCTTTCTTATAGGCCCCTTCAAGTACCGAAAGGCCACAAGGAGGTCTCCCTGGAGCCTTCTCCAGGCTGAACAACCCCAACTCTCTCAGCCTGTCCTCACAGGAGAGGTGACGATAACATACAGAGCCTTCCAGCTGCAGACAGGAGTAGGCTGAAAACTTCTGTCTCTAAGAGCAGCACCAAGAGGCATTCAGTGGAACCGAAGGCAGGCACTGAAAAGCACTAGAAAACCCCCCCTTTTTTTTTTTTTTTACCATGCAATCTCTCGAGCCCTGGCACCGACTGCCACAGAGCTGCCGGGGAGTGGTGCCAGGATGTCAAGAGGACGGGCATTTTCGTAGCAATAGTTGTGAAAACGAATCGAGAGTTTTGGGAAGGCTGCAAACCTTCTTAATTCAACACATGAACCAGCCCGCAGTTACTAGGAGTTAGGAGTCCACGTCGTAGTCACCTACCTGCAGGTTTCCTGCACTTTTGTTTGGCAGGGAGCTGGTGCTGTCAGAATCGGGAAGCGGTTTCGGAGGGTTTGGAGGAGGCGGTGGTGGATCTGCTGTGTCAGAAGCTCCCTCTGCTGAGGAAACCCAAGCACATTCGGTCGCCTTGAAGGAAAAAACCTGTTGGGGCCATAGGCTGGAGTGGGACCTGCTGTGTGACACTGTCAGGGTGGTCTGGACGTGGGCTGAGGGAATCTGGGGAGCTTTTGTGCATCCAGAAAAACATCAAATTTCAGCTTGAATGAAAAAATGCAGGGGGATATTATCCGCTGTTCTATAGGCTGATGCTACCAGGAGAACTGCAGGAGCTTTCCAGAGGGGTGACACATACTTACATGCTACCTCTGCGAGAAACAAGTCACCTCGTGGCACAGCAAGATTTAAAGCCAGCTTGGCCTGAGGAGTGCTCTGTGCCTTTCCAAGGGGCAGCAGGACTGTGCCAGGCAGGAGAAGCACGTACCCACCGCACAGCCATGTGCTGGGACTGGGGTACATGTCCGTGGGGAAGGGTGACCAAGCACCACCAAACCCTTTTGGTAGTGTAAGCCTAAATGGAAAATAGCTGGTGTGATGGTCCTACCTGTCTGAAGAGCAGGGACTGAGGAACTGGAGTGGCTCTGCGTGATCTTTCTTCACCTGGGTGTGCATTTGCGAGGTTCAGGAGATTTCAAAAGACAGGAGAGATGTTTCTACTGGTGTTTGGTTCCTCAAACCTGCATGCTGTAGCTCAGAAAGCCTGCTCTTCAGAGGCTGTATGAGAAGAATGTGGCTTACCTTATGTTGCTCTATTGTCCAGCTTCCAAATGGTGGTTTTTTGAAAGGTGATTTTCAATGCAATACTCATTATCTAGGACTTGCTGCTCAGGTTTCACAGATATTTCATGGGAGGGAGTAGAGATGTATGATGACTCAAGGAGGAGGAGAGCAGAAGGCTTCATAAAACAGCTGTATCTGTGGTGGCTGTTGGAAAATCAATTGAAAAGGGCCAATAGGATTATAGAAACTGCCAGTAGCTCTCAGGGAAAGTGAACCACCATCTGAAGGCTCTTTAGGATGATTAGGCTATTTTAGGTGTAGGTGGACCTAATCTAGTGTTGAAGGGCTTGTTTAACATCTGTGGTGGGGAAGGGTGGCTGTAGACACACCTTGTCCTCAGGGTGACTTTCCTTGCTCTTCTTTGCCTTCCCCTTGTCCTCTCAAGGCTGCAGTCACCCTGTTTACAGTAGGAAGGGATACCAAGGGAAGGAGTAACTCTGGCTGCAAGGCAGGACGAGGAACCAAGGATGCCTGGACCGTACCCTAGGTGCTTGCATACCAGCCGTGTCGTGTGGCCCAGCTCCTCCAGCAAGGCGTTACTGTTGATGGCTGGTGGGATCCCAGTCGTCATCCTGGGGGGTGTGGGGTGTGAAGTGAAATTTGGAATATCAATGCTGGCAGAAGGGAGTCCCTCCTTTGGTGGCTGTTCACTGTGAAAGGAGGTGAGGTCAGCTGCTGGTCAGCACGTTCACAGAGCCACCCAAAAAACCCCACCCCGTGCTGCAGAACGTGCGAGAGCTTTCGTGTGTGCTCTCTGACGTGGATTAAATCCAGCTTTACAACTGCCTGTGAAAAGACACCCTGTCTGGGATTTATAAAAAGAATCACTCGTCAAAACAGAGAGCTGGGCTGGGAAAGGAATTCAGCCCTCCCTTCATTGTCACTGGGGCCAGTGTCCTCAGCAGTGAAAAAGAAATGGTTGTGGCAAGGTGGTGGGCATGATGAGCTGGTGACTGAAGGACCTGGGATTCCAGCACTGAAACTGCAAGCTGAGGGAGGTCGCACTCCTTGTGGGTGGAGGAGAGTGAGTTCATGGGCAACCCTTAGTTGGCTTCATGGCCCCACGGGGCATGAGAGTGAGGAGGGGCAGCAGTTGGAGAAGTGGTGGTGGTCTCCTGTCTCCTCCCACGGGTGAGATCCTAGAGACACTGACTGTGCTGGGCATCAGAAATGAGCTGCAGCCACTGAAAGGCAATAAAGGTATCATTTTGGACTCGTGGACTTGTGTACCATTGGCCTCTAAGACGCTCAGGTGAACTTTGTTGTGAGGACAGCTGTGAACCACGACTGGTGATGGAGGTCTCCAGGGTTCCCATCACTTGCCTCCAGCTTCCTCTCGCCTGGAGTAGCAAACGCTGTGGGAACGTGCAAAAAAACATTTGGGGCTAAGGTGATGGAGAAGGCTCGCCAGTGACATGGGAGAAAAACACTGGAAGTTCTTTTTCTGTCCAGGCCACATTTTTCTCTTGTTTCAGCTCCCAGCAAATCTGCATGTGTGTTTAGCCTCCCGGTACCAGCTGTACTTGCCAGCCCTTTTCCTCCAAATAAAGCGAAGACTTTCGCTGCCTTGGCCATCACCGTTCTCTCCGTCTGGTGCTGTCACTCCGTCACCTGTCCACTTTCATTTATTTCAACGTTGCAAACATTTCATGGGCCCACTCCCAGATGATGTAAACTGATAAAACTCCAGGCCGTGCTCCAAAAACATCAGTGTAACTGTAGGATCTCGCCCTTTGGGTTTCCTTACCTATGCCAAAGAAAAATAGAAAAGCTGTAAATAAAGCAAAAAAGGAAAAGAATGGCTGGGGGAAGGAAAAAAAAAAAGGTTTAAAGTGTTGGTTATGTAAAGGCTGTGCAGCTATTCTAGTTACCTAGCAGATCCTTTTCATAAGCGAAGCAATCGCAGCCAGATAAGTTAATAAATTAAGGGTGACAAAAATACACCATTGTTCGGGTAATAAGGAACCGCATTAGTGTTATTGCAGATAAATGGAGGCGTGTTTAATACGGTTCAGTGCTGTGCTGATAAACTGCAAATGCCCCCTTTCCACTGGAAAACTCAGTATCAATTCAGGTCAAAAGCTGGTTGCTGGTATCTGTTAAGCCATTTTACTTCCCTCTGAGCTGCTCGTCTCCTGTGCCTTGGTGGCAGGCCACGCTGGGAAGCGACTCCCACGTCTGTGCAGCTGAGCAGGAGTTAGCTGGAGGCTTTGAGAAGAGGTTCCCACCCCTTTCCATCCAGAGTGACAAGATGTGCTCCCATGTGTGGGTCATCTCACGGAGATACGGAAGGATTTCAGGCTGAGGACTGAATAAATAGTCTGGTCCTCACCCTGGCAAATAGTGATTGGCAAAGGTGTCTGGGCGGGCAGGGCACGAGGGTGTGATTGCTCAGTCTCCTTTAATACAAGAGGCTCCTGGAAGATTTAGTTTGGCAGACTTGATTATAGCAATATCTAGTAAAATGGGACAGTAATTTCAGTACCTCTTGACACAATCAAAACCCAATTTTCCCTCTGGCAAGCACAGAAATGTGACGGCTGCAAACCTGTGCTAATGGGGAGCAGTGGCCTTTCTATACCCACAGACAGAAATCCTGTGACTCCCAAAACAGATCTGGGACTGGGTGAACTCACAGATCCTGTCTGCAGCTCACATTAAAACCTAAGCATGCTTCTCAAGCCTTGCATGCTGAGCTGGAGGCTCACGCAACTGCTTTCTGTCTCCTTCTGCCCTCTCCATCCTTGGCGAGGACCATTTTTCTCACAAAATGCTTAAGAAAAGCATGAGGAGATCAGCCAGCAACAAACCATCGTCACCCCAGAGCGGTTAATTATCATTATCTCTAGTATCAGCCAAGAGCCTGTAATAAGCTCTGAAGTTCTCTTGCGCTGTGTCCCTTCACATCCAGACTAGTGCAGATTAGAGGGCTGGGGTGAGCTCTCCTCATGCTGGAAGTGGCACAGAGACTCACCCAGGGAGGAGAGTGTCATCCCTCTGAGAGGCAAAGAGTCACCTGCCAACAAGAGTCGACAGTTTTCTGGCACAGGGGTATTTACACCACTGGAGAAGTGAAACTACACTCTTCCGAGGGACATGGGTGGCCAGAGTAGCTCCTAGCTTAGGAAAGGACAGGACACATTTTGGGGAGAAAGATTAACTCTCTGGGTGCCGGATGACTTCACAGGGAGGTCGAGCAGGGAAGCCTATGTTTGTCATCAGGGGTGGCAGGTCCCTGTCTCAGGGATGCTACTTGCAGGTGGTATCTCTGAGGTCCTGCCACAGTCTGAGATGCTGATGGTAAGTCATCTGGATACAGGAGATAGAGACCTTTTTCTTCAGTCTGAAGGTAAGTAAGTTAGGCAATGTCTTCCATCTGTGTCTTCACATGCCTCTTTATGAATGTCTGTTACTCATGCTCACATCCTTCCCTTTCCCTCTGTTTTTCTCTGACACATCATGGGAAGAGATAGGAGCAACCTGCTCCTTACACCTCCATAGCAGAGATCTTCCACTACTGCTGTTTCTGTCAGGAGGAAATCAGGAGAATATGTTTGGAGTGGGGGCTCCACAGAGTCTCAGACTACAGGGCTAACCAGAGTATGAGCCAAATTCACCCCTGCGAGAGCCACAACATTGCCCCTGGCTTCCCTGGAGCTGAGCGTTGGTATCCTCAGTCAGTCCGGGTCTGGCACTTTTCATGCTGTTACAGAGAAGTCGCAGCCCCTTTTTTACCTAGAAGCTTGGGTAAGACGATGTAAATATCCCAGGTTAGAAGCGAAGCAGGGTGCACAGGCAGAAGTAACAGCTGTTACTGGGTCAGCAGACAGCTTTGCAGACAGGCTCTGCTGAAAGCAGACACGCTTTTGGGCACAGCAGCGCAGGCAGAGCAGCATCGCTGCTGCTGGAAGAAAGAGAGTGACATTTGCCATTTGAAACGGGGATCACATGGACTGAAGAACAGAGAACCGAGTTAAACACCACCCACCTCCTAAGCTGGTGTGAAGTCACACAGCACCTTTCCCACCACCTGGAACCCTCAGATGCTGCCCCAAATACACTGACCCGCAGCAGGGCTTTTGTGACTGAAAGCGTGTCTGGGTTTTTTCCAGCTATATATCCCCTGGGCTACTGAAAGGTGCTGCCCCTCCTTTCAGCCGTGCCTCGAGTATTTCCTCCAGCTGTCATGCTTCCAACAAAGGTTTTGCAAGGCTTGCTGGTAGCATAATCTCCGTCAGCAACCTCCCAGCACCACACACTGATGTGAGCAAGTGCTTCTGGGCAGGCCAGTGCCAAGCCAGGCTGTGAGATAATGCAGGGGACACTGGGAAGGGAGACTAGCTGTGAAGCAGCTGGGGTGGATATGTGTTGGATACTGAGGACTTCCTTGAGGCTGGTGACAACCAGAAGAGCTAGATGGCTGCTCCTTCCTTTTTCTAAAAATCATAATTAATGATGCTTTTACCAGCCTTTTTCTAAAAATTGTAATTAGTGCCGCTTTTAAGCTTCTCTTTTGCATTTCTGTGCTAAGAAAAAAAAAGATAAAAAAGCCCATTACCTCATTACCTACTCCCTGAAGACCACATTAGTAGCGGAGTGCAGCAGAGACATGCAGACTGCACAGGGTCTTGAGGATGTCAGGGTAGCTGTAGCTCATCCCACGTGTAACGCCGAGTTTGCTGGAAAGCAAATTTAGCCAGTTTTGTCTTTGATTATAAGTGCTTGCTAGTTTTGGAAGATCAGCATTTTGAATCAAGGATACACAGGAGCTTCAGCCTTGGCGATTCAACGCGTGGAGTTAAAGCCAACTGCTGCCATGTGTCAGCAGCCAGGGCAGCTCCTCTGCTCAGGAGTGATGGATGCACTCGTGACCAGCATCCAGCTCGACTGAGGAGCCTACAGGCTTGAAAAATCAATGCTTCTTCACTGTGATCTGAACAGCAGCTCATGCTGTAGCAGAGCTGCAACATCTGCAGTGTGTAGAACACGCTGGGTGGTGGGTTACGCACGTGGTAGCACCACAGTGGTGCCTCTTCCTGGAGAAAGCAGCTCAGCTCTGAAACGCAGAGCACATGGGGGGCTCTTTAAAGCAAAAATCTCCGGGAGTTCAAGAAAAGTTTTGCCTGATTAAAGACTGAACAGTGGCATCAGGATTTATCTCTTTCCTTCCCCCACCTCTTTTTGGGCTAATTTTAAATCCTTTGCAGATTTTGGTGACAAGCTCCTAGGAAGCCTTACTGTCCCCACCTGCAACATAGAAAGTTCTCTCTCAGGAAACCCACAGCTTTATCATGCCCGTTTATCTACACAACATCCTCAACAGGAGGTTGCACTTCAGCCTGGTGTTGCTGCACTGGCACAAGTCCTGAATGAAGCGCAGAAGGAATTTGAGATCGTTGCTTGTCCATAAAGCTCTCTGTGGATGAAAGTATCAGTACTTCTCCCTTACCAGAGCTTCCGACCACAACCACGTTCCTCAGCAGGCTGGAGCTTTACAAACTGCTAGTCAGACACCATTACAGTCAGGTTAGCTTTAAAACACGCAGAGGTTTTTGGTCCAGAGGCTTGCTAGATGATGGACACAGCCAGTGCAGAAACCACTTCAGAAACTGATATTGAATGAGTGCTGGAGCTGAATGTAGTTTATACAGTTCTTGCTCTTCTGTTGCAATTCAAATCCAGTAAAAGCCATTGGAATGAAAAAATAAGATCTATTAAGTATATAATGGGCTTCTGGAGTGAATAAAGTCTCAGGGCAAAATCCTAGATGTCTCCAGAAAGAGTACTTCCTGGTGACCCTGGCCAAACCAAACACGACTTAGTGGTCATGGGGTGGTCACCTGTCACATCCAAATGCTAGGCTTCTCCTGCTGGAGAGCAAGAGTGAGTAGTCCCAAACCCTCCAGCTGCCCATGTAGCAAAACCACTGAAGAGAAATGTATGGCAGGCTGCAGGTTCAACCCCAAATAAGCCTGAGGACGCTGGTGAACACTGCATCATTTTAAGATGTCGGACAACTATTTTCAACGCCTAGATTTACTGACTGGATTAGGTAGGAGTGCCTGAGCCAGTATATCAACTAACACAACTAATTAGGCATTTAAAGAAGATGCAAATTAAGGAAAAGATAAACAGCAGGAGGTTTCTTCCTTGTTTATGTGTGCCAGGTGCAGGAACTCCTTCCCATCTGCACATCCCCACGGCCGTGTGCTGCAGCATCTTATCAGCTCGGCAGGATGCACCCGCCCACCTCTGCTGTAGCCAGGGGCCTGTGCTAAGGGGAAACACGAGATGTGCCAGCCCCTTGGCAATGGCTGCTCTATGGATCCAGACAGCATGGGACACTTTATGTCTGCATGCCAAAAGTTAGGGCTGGGCCAGCCACTAAATGAGTGACAGACACTCTCTATTAACCCCTCTCCCTTCCCAAAGAGGAAGAGAAAGGGAATAAAAGAGACTTGGAAAAGAAAACTGAAACAGGTTCAGTGAAAATAATAGTAATAGCATGAAATATATACAAATATATACAAAATCAATATTGAACCCAACCCATCTGATGGAAATTACGTCACTGTCACCACTGATTCTGTGCACAGGCACTGGGGAAGTGCCCAGTGGGGTTCACAAGGTTTATCAGTGACCTTGGTCTCCATAGGAGAAAGCATAAGCAGGAGCCTTTCCACACACAGCAACCCTTGGTAGCACCTCTAACCATGGAGTGTTATCACTG
>WTSP01006008.1:0-36926 GCA_025331215.1 Actenoides lindsayi
CCTTGCATCCTTCCTCCCCGTTCCCTTCTCATCCCCATTGCAGCCATCCCGATTCACCCCCCGAGCATCGTCCTTTGTTGCACAAAGGAGAGGAGAAAAGGGCCGGGTGCCAAATAGTGATAAATTCCTGCCAGCACCCAACAAAGTGGGGGTCCACACAGGACGAGGAGAAGATTTTTGGGCAGGGTGTTGGGTGGCCAGGCGGGTTTTTGCCCTGAGCATGTCATCTCTGACCTCATTTCACCGGGAGCTGGACACTCGAGTGAGAGCCATCGCTCATCAGCTTAAACAAAGTGTAGTACAAGACAATTCAATTAACGGCGAGCAGGAGTCAATAGCGCGGCACCGTTTGCTCAGAGTCCTTCCCGAGCTGGGGGAAATCAGACAGCTCCACAGGAACCTCATAGCCAAGAGCTGCGATCCTGGTAGGGGAGGAAGGGATGCTGGAGGGGAAAGTGTCTCCTGGACAGCCAAGAGGCAGGGTTCCCTGTGGAGAGATGCTGGAGATGGGGTTTATCCATAGTCATCTGCACCCCAGGTCATCTCCTGGGGAAACAGCCTCAAGTTGCCCCAGGGGAGGTTTAGGTTGGAGCTGAGGAACAATTTCTTCAACCCCCTTGAGGGTTATCCAGGCGGCCCAGGGCAGGGGGGGGGTCCCCGTGATCCCTGGAGGGGTTTCCAGGCCCCACATGGAGCTGTGGTGCTGAGGGCCATGGGTTAGTGGTGCCCTGGCAGTGCTGGGGGAACAGTTGGACTCAACAATCTGAAAGGGCTCTTCCAAATGATTTTGTGATTCTGTGGGATGAAAGAGAGCAAAGGGGAAACTCTGGATGTTGTTAGTGAGAGAGAACCGGTGGAGGGTCCAAACTCTATTGAAGATAGGTAGGAGGGATGGTGTCAGTGGGTTTCCTGGAGAAGCAGCTCCTCACCTCCAGACAGATCCTTGCTGAGCTGATATTATCCATTAACACCTCAGTTTTGCCCTCCATCTCCTGCCCACGCCAGGCAGCAAACAGGCTGCAGCTCTCCACCCTTTGTCCACCTTGCTTTCGAGCACTACCGGCCTTTCCAGCCCCTTCACAGCCCCGCTTCTCATCTCAAACCGCTGGCAAGAGGCAAAGATCCTCTGATTTCACATCTCCATCCTCTGCCCATCCTTGTGTTCTGCGGCGTCTCCCCTGAGCCTCGCTAACGATTCCCCCTCCAATGTACTTGTAATGCTATTCCCGTGTTTCCTGGGGTTTGCTTGTGTTTGACGAAAAGACCTCATCATTCCAGATTTGTCTTGCGTGAGCTATCACAGGATTAGCGAGCTGGAAATCTTTCAGAGTTTTCTTTCAGAAGCCGGTCCCTCGGGAGCAGCGCTTTAGTAAGTGATTTTTCTGTTCTAGCCCAAGGAATTGGATCCGCATCCGGTAGCCAAATTGAATTCATTCGGGCAAGGTTAAGAGCCATTTGATACAGTTTTAGATTAGGTGAAGGCAGCCATATATATTTCATATTCTGCACTATACTGCTGCACAGTTACCGGGGATGGGCCGGCATAGTGCTTATTGACTGCTCCCCGGTGATCCCGCCGTTACAAATGGATGTTGCTAAAGGAGGGAATGGATCCTAAATCTTTCCCTGCTGAAAGGTAATGGAAATAAGACAGAGCGAGTGGCGAAGGGAATGGCTCGGCACTTCATAAAAGCTTGGTGGGGCGGTGGCGGGCGGGCGGGCGGCGGGAGCTTTCCCTTCGGGCGAGGGGGGGTTTTTTTTGCCTTTCTCCCCTTGGCTTGAGCCCTTTCCAAGAGCTGCGTGGGACCCTTACAGAGAAGCATCGTTGCAGTCAGCAGCGTGGTACCGAGCATCGCCGCTGTGTTACCGTAGTAACGCGGCGGTGGTTGGGATCCTCGGCGCGGGCGCACACACCTTCCCGAAGCACAGCGACGCGGCTTTGCGTGCGCTGACGAGAGGCGGGCTGCTTTGTGTCAGCCGAGAATACAGACACGGGTTTGAGCAGCAGGACAAATGAGTTCCTCTGTTTCCTTAAGGTGAGCCCATCCATAATCGGAGCGCTGCCTGCGACGCTCGTGTGCAGTCGCCATCTGCTCCCCGCTGGAATGATCTCAAGAGCCGGATCCCCTGGGGCTGGAGCCCTTCTCCTGCATGCTCGGCCCCTTGCAGGAAGAAAAAAAAGGACAAAAAAAGGGGAAAGAAATGGCTCTGAGGTCTGCAGGGAGCTGCTGCTCAGGCCGCGGGATGTGTATGAAGATGCAGGGGACTGGGCATCTCTGGGGTAGTACCCGATGGTGCCGTGGAGAGGAGAAGTTCATATAGAGCACTGCCCTGTGCACGGGTTGCAGCACAAGCACGCGCAGCCTGCCTGGTGAAAAAGGCCTTTGAAAAAGAAGCGAGTTATATTTCAGATAACCACAAGTCCCTTTTGAAGGATCCAGAGGCAAATGACGCTCGAGGCCCGTAAAATTCTGTATTTACTCGCAAATCTTGCCGATACTTGAGAGCATCAGCCCTGGGATGTTTATTGCTTCTCTAAAGGCCCCAGCTCCTGGTGTCAGGACATGAAACGAGGAGCTCAGATTTTCTTACCTTTTATCTGTTTGGTCTTTACTGTCACAGGGCAAATTTAGGAAACGTAACCTTTATTACATTCTGCAGAGTCAGGGAACAAATTGAAGGGATATAGAAGTAGTTTGCTATTTATTCCTGCTTCTGAAAAACCCCATAGCTTTCTCTTTTTTTGCGAGCACCTCAGTCCCTCACGCCTTTTTTAACTGCTTGGAGATGTGTAAATAATGACAGGGCTTTGGCTTTTTGTGAGTCCACTGAGCTGCTCCTTAAACTGCTAGAAACGACGCAGACGAGAACCAGGGAAAGAAATAGATGCCTGGAGATCTGGTGGAGCATGAGATGAGCACTGGTTACTCTGCCAGGAGTGAGAATGCTCGACCCGCGCCCTTGTGTCTCACAAAGAGAGCTCTTCAAAGCAGGAGGAGAGCTCTTGGGCTTTGTGGCAGCAAAAGTGGCTCTAGAAAGGGCGTTGGGTGCCAGTCCTCGCTCCACGCTGGCTGTAGGACCTTTGTCAAGGCTGTTCTGGGTGGGTTTGTTGGGGTCCCGGGAGTTGTAAACCTGTGAAGAGACCAAGGAGGGGGTGAGAGGGGCAGGTCCTCACAGTGGGAAGACACAGGGTGCTGCCTCAAGAGATGTTGTGACATTTAAACACCCCTTTATCTGTCTTCTGTCAGGAGAAGCCTTTCTCCTCCTCCTCTTCGACCCATGTTTGTCACTCCAACTGTGAAATTTCAGGTTGCTCTGATCCCCTTTCAGGCTTTGCTGAGCCTCCCCTTCCCCAGGCCAAGTCCAAGGTGCCTCCTCCCATGGGGCTTTTCTCCTCAAATTCAACATCTCCTTTTCATGGCCATAAACCTGTTTCTCCCCATTTCCCCCCAGTGCATTTATCCTCCTGTTAAAATGGCTGTAGTGGGGGGAAATGGGGCCATCTTGTTCTCGTCTGAACCGGGGAAAAATCGTTCTCCCTACTAAATCCCTTCTCAAAAAATTCCCCTGTCATTGTTTGGTTTGGGTGTTTTTTTACTAAAACAGCTCAAAACTACAGGGTTGTTTTTGTTTGGTTTTTTTTTTTATTAGTAGTAGTATTTTCAGTGCAATGCAGGTAGAAATGTTTTAGCTTGGGGTGGGAGGGGGTGGTTTCCATCCTGCGAAGGAAAAGCAGAGAAGGAAGCAGGGAGGAAGCGAAAGCTCAAATTACACAACGCTCTGGATCCCACCGAACTGGGAATTAAACCCGGCTCCTTTTCAATCGCTTCCTCGGAGGAGACCAGCCACCGTGAACGGCTTTGACAAATGTGTTTATATTGTTTGATGGAAACCTTCTAGTCAGTACTGAAATATCCTATCGCGGGGCAGGGGAGGGAGGGGGAGCCGTACGTTTTATCTGTCCTGCAAGCAAATAGCACACGTTAGGGATTTACATGGGTACGGGCATCTCGGGACTGATTGGACAGGAGCCACAGGTCTTTAATTTAGGATATGGGATGGCTGCCTATCCGGTAGCGTCAGCGCACGGGAGAGTGTTTCCCCGTTGGCAGCCGCGCAGACCGCGGCAATAAATTCAGGAGGAGACATCGCGCTCGTCACCGCCATACCCCGAAGGGACGGCCGGGCGCAGAGATGGAGAACGATGTCTCTCCGTGCCGAGGCATGGGCAGGAGCTGAGCCTGGCAGTAGCTTTGCTTCCTCCCAAAGCCGACCCGAACTCATTAAAAAAAACCCTCATTTTTGCTCCTTTTCGGAATTTGTCCCGTTTTCCAGAGTCCCAGTTTTCGGTTGGAGGAGGGAGGCGTTGGTGCTGGCTCTGGATGTCTCCCTAGGCCAGCTTCAGAGGAGGCTGTGTCATCTCCAACCTTTCAAGGAACCCACAAGGGCTTAATTAAAAACTAAACTCGAGCACCGTTATTCAGATGAGACTTTCGGCTCCTCTGCTGACGGCAGCTCAAACTTGTCACTTTGCTCGTGCTGCAGATCTGTGCTGGAAGGGAGGAAATTTCAGCTGAGAGACAGGCCCCGGGCCAGCGTGGGCTGAACCCTCCTGCCATAATCCTCGAGCTGGCAAGAGCGTGTTGGGGTGACAGCAGCATCCCTGTAAGGGCAGGGAGCAGTCAATCAAGGAGGCTTCATTAAAAGCAGCGTTGAAGGCCATTGCTTGACGGAGCTGGTCTGCGGAGGTGACACGGACCTGACTCTAATCACTGGTACTTCAGGGAGAAGAAAAAAAAAACAACAAAAAATATCTGCATTTCCTAATCACATCGCTTTGGTCAGAAGTCTCTTGTTTTCAGCTCCGTTCTGGGCATTTGCGTGCTCGGGAGGTAAAATGGAATATTAACCATTGCCTCCCGTCACTGAGCAGACAGCGGCGACATAAAAAGGAGCAACGACAGAGAGAGGTGGCTGGGGGAGGGACGTGAGAGACCCAGAGGAATGTGATGTCAGAGGATGGCTCAAAAGCAGTAAGGAAAACACAGCACATGAACGGCACCGTAGTTTGTGATTCCCAGAAAAAATGGGAACCCTGAAAAAGGGGTGCTTTTTTTGTGCAATAGGCTCATTCCTGCGTGTATGGCTGTAACACGCTTGCTGTCTGCGCACGGGGAGTGGTAGGTGTGCTCATGGAGGGGCCACGCCTGTGTCACGCAAGCAACATCGCGTGTGCACGCCAGGAACATGCGCAGGATCTGTATCCGTGGGTGGGCATCCGGGTAGATGGTGCCTGGGCACGTTCACATCCGTGTCTACCTGTGGTATGATGGGGATGCGGCACGCGTTGGCCTCCTGCGAGCACGGGGATGGGCGTGTGGCGTACATCTGAGCTCTGGCAGATGGCACAGCAGCCAGAGAGGCTACCCTGTGGAATAGGTGGCCATTGCCTTGCTCCTGGAAGATGGGTACCAGTTTAGAGACCATGACCTCAATGGTAGCCACCATCCTAGAGACTGTTATGAGGTTGTAGAGACCATGATCTCAGTGGTAGCCACCATCCTGGAGATGATGATGAGGTTGTAGAGACCATGACCTCAACAGTAACCACCATCCTAGAGACCATGAAGAGCTTGCAGAGACCATGGTGAGGTTGGTTGGTCTCTTGGCCCCATAAAACTCCTGGTTCTCTGCTTTGCAGAAGGGTCCTTGTTCCCAGGAGCGTGTAAGCTACACTGTCCACACCAGCAATAATCAAACTCTAGAGCAATGGGCAAAAGATACTGAGCTAAGTGTAAAGTGATGGCTAAATTTAAACTGTCTGGGGGAGGAAATAAGAGAAAAGCAGCAGGAGCTGATCCCATTGAGAGGCCACCAGCAGCTCCCTCATCCCTCTGATTTCCAATACACAGTGCCTCTGTGCCAAGGAAATCACACAACCCCTTGCTCAGGGGAGTAGCTGTAGGGATTTTCTACCTTATTTCTACCTTATTTTTCTACATTACTTGTGGCTTGAATGGTAGAAACCAGGCTGGACCTTGATCAGGTGCTTTCTGAACAAGCATGAGGAAGGAAGGACATCCAGTACCAAGTTCTGGTGAACATGATGAATGTGATGGGCAAGATGGAAACCTGGAGCAGGAAAATGAGCAGTCCTTCCATGGTGGGTCCTGTCCAGGGTGATGCCGTGTGTGTGTGTGTGTGCAGACATCCTTGCCCCTCCAGCCTGCTGTGACTGCATCTCTGTTCAAGGAGATCCCAGCTGCTCTTGGCAGCTCCATCTGCAGCCTCCCAACAGCCACTGCGAGGGGGAAAGATAAAAATAAATAAAAAAAGAGTTTAAGGGGGGAGGGAAATCTAAGAAAAAAACCCAAACCAGTGCTTCTGTCATCCCATAAATCTCAATTTGTTTGTCCCTTTCTTTTTATACAAGCGTGAAGGGAAGTGAAGCTGAGGGCAGTGGGGTGTGGAGAGCCTCCCTGGGGACCCTTTCAATATGGCAGGGGATGCTCAAAGCAAGACGCCTCCAGCCGCCTGCTACGAGGGGAATCATAGAATGGTGGGGGTTGGAAGGGACCTCTGGAGATTGAGTCCACCTCCCTACACCAGCAGGGTCACCCAGGGCAGCCCACACAGGAACAGATCCAGGCGGGGCTGGAAAGTCTCCAGAGAAGGAGACTCCACAACCTCTCTGGGCAGCCTGTTCCAGGCTCGGTCACTCTCACAGGGAAGAAGTTTTTCCTCATGTTGAGGTGGAAACTTCTATGCTCAAGTTTATACCCAATGTTCCTTGTCCTATTGCTGGGCACTACAGAAAAGAGATTGGCCCCTTCCATTTGCCACCCACCTTTCAGATATAGACATTAATAAGGTCTCCTCTCAAGACTAAACAGCCCCAGTTCTCTCAGTCTTTCTTCACAGGGGAGATGCTCAAGCCCCTTAATGATCCTTATAGCTTTCCATTGGACTCTTTCCAGTAGATCCCTGTCTCTCAAACTGGGGAGTCAAAACCTGGACACAATATTCCAGGTGTGGTCTAACTAGGGCAGAGTAGAGGGGGAGGAGAACCTCCCTCGACCTGCTGGACACAGTTTTCTTAATGCCCCCCAGGATGTCACCGGCCTTTCTGGCCACAAGGGCACATTGCTGTCCCAGGGAGAATTTACTAACCCCCAGGACTCCAAAGCATCTTAAAAAACACAATGAGGTTTGTAAAAAGAGGAAACAACCCCCGAATACAGTTCATTGCAAGCTCTTGTAACCTTACCAACCGGTACAAACATGCTGCCAAACCTAACAAAGCGACCGCAGATCTTTGCCTTACCTCATCCTGAGTCTGTCCTCTTGTCAGGAGGTTTCTGCAGGTGAGGGGGACATCGTTGATTTCTACCTCTGCCACCACAAGGTCATCTTTGCTTTTACTTGTAGCCGGACCTTTTCCCAGAGCCTGCAGCTTCAAACACAACCGTTGCAAAAGACCAGTGGTTGGAAAGCAGAGACAAATGACGTAACAAATCGACCCTAGGACTCTGGAGGTGAACAGCCTTTTCATTCTCCACTTTCAGCTGTTGGACTCAAAACCTTTACAAACATTACCAGAAAGCACAGTATCTACTACTTAATAATATAGCTCTTCACAAACTCGAGCCCAAATGAAGGCACTCCTTTTATCTTCAGCACACCTCAATATAAGGAAGTACAGGTTTTGTTTTATAAATGGGGAAACAGATGTACAACCAAGAGTAAAATTGCTCAAACTGCAACCAAGGCATCACTTGACCAAGTCTGAAAGGAAACTTGGAACAGCCTTTTAAAATTGTCTCTAGCACAGGCTAACGTGCAGAAAAGCAAGACTGTTCCTATTCTTAAAACTAGAAAACAGGATTTTGTTGTTTACACTTCCTTTAGAATAGAAAAGTTCAGTCAGAAGGGACTGACAATGACCATCCAACTGCCTGCCCACTTCAAGGCTGACCAAGGCTCAGGTAAGGGCTGACCAGAACCTGATCAAGTTATTTGGAACTTGGACATACAGCTCCTGCTGATAACTTGTTTAAGCATGAAAATAATTTGGTCTCGTATTTTAAACTGGCTGTTTTATGCAGCAGTTTTACATTAGCTATACTACTTAGAACATACTTGAGGAAAAAAACCCCACATCTTTCTGTAGATGGCTTTGGTTAAGCCTTACGGAAGAACAGCAGGATTGACCTTAGAGCTATGCCAGCTTTTAGTTACTCTGGAAAAGCAAAACCACAAGTTTTCCGAATGTTTATTTTCTTTTATTTCTTTTATCCCAACTTACCAAGCACACCTCCATCACTTCCCATCTCATTAAGATGACAAATAACAGCTGGAGGTCTCCAGAAAGAAAAGCCTGTGACACCCACCCACGGTCCAACACCCCAGGGCCCGGCACCGGCACGACAGGGCTGTTGCCCCCCACCCCCCCTCGTATCCCTCACCCCACCTTGTCCGCCGTGCTGGGCGCCGGCTTCAGTTTCCCTTTTGCCATTAACATCGCGTTGATTTTCGCGGCCACAGCCGCGGCCGCATCCAGCGCTCCCGAGGGGGCCGCGGAGCTTTCGGAACCTGCAACGGCGGAGCCGCCGCCATCTCCGCCGCCGGGAAAGGGACGCCCGGGCAGCGGCGCGGTGCCGGGGAGAAGGAAGGCGGGGGCCGGGCCGGGCTGATCCCACTTACTGCGGCGCCTGGGGAAAAAGAATAGACAGAGAGAGGCCTCAGTCGCGGCCGCCTCCCAGCCCGCGGGAGCTCCGCAACCCGCCGCCTACTGCCGAGCCGCCGCCGTCAGACCCTTCTCCGGTGGCCTCCCGAGGACCCGCCGAGCTCGCGGGCCCAACCTCACCCGCCGGCGGCCCCAGCGTCGCGCTGCCCTCCGCCACCCGCTGACATGGCTCCAGCTCCGGCCCCGGCTTCGGCTCCACCGCCTCCGCGCCAGCCGCGGCGTCATTTCCGGCCCGCGGGCCGCCTCCAAACGCCCCTTCCGGGTGTTACCGCGGAGACGGCGCGGGGCGGGAACCGACGCGGGACGGGCGGGGAGGGGCGGCGATGCCGAACGAACCGACCGCGCATCAGCGTGGCCGGGCCAGAGACCGCCCACACCGCGAGGCTACCGGCGATGACGTCACAGAAGACGGCAGCCGCGGCGGAGCACGCGCACTCCAGCCCCCCTCACCTCGGCGCGAGGCCGTCCCGCCTCCGCGCTGCCCCCTGGCGCGTGCGCGCTGTCACCATCGCGCGAGCTCTGCCCGCACCGCCGCCATGTTGGGAAAGGCGGGAAGGCTGAGCTCGTTCTCTCAGCTCCGCTCTGGGTCCCCGTCCCCGTCCCCGGTCCCCGTCCCCCGCCCGCAAAACGCCCCAGAGCCGGTCCTCGGCAGGTGCCGGGGCGGTGGGGAGGAGAGGGGGCGTTCTGGAGGGGCTGCTCGAGCTCCCGGTCTCTCCCTGTCTGTGATCTTCCTGAGGCGGGGCGGTCACCGGGAGGCTCCAGGACCCTTTCAGACTTTCTGAGCTGTAGCGAGAGGCTTTAGGAGAATGTTGAGTAGCGCTCGGGAGGGCCCTTGGGCTACCTCTGAGTAAAACTCGGGATTTCCTTTCCTAGAGGACATGCCATTTTCCTCTTCCCGATTGAGTACTGGGCAGTATTGTGACTGCGACACGGACGCTCCTTTATCCCTGTGCAATCTGGGTAGAATTGTAGGCTTGCCTTGGAGGATTAAAGAAAATCGTGTTACGTAGGGTCGGTCTGATGTGCTCATTTGCCCCCTTGCTGTCCCTTGCAGCTACAACAGAGTTTTCAAAAAAGCAGGGCAGAAACCTTCTCTTTAGGGTGGTGATTCAAAGCCCTCTCAAAAATTATGATTCTATTCCTGAAGGGAATAGGTAGAAATGGGGTAGACCTGCTGGAAAGCATCTCCATGGAGAGGGACCTTGGTGTCCTGGGGGACAAGAAGTTCTCCATGGGACAGCAATGTTGTGACCAGGAAGACCAGTGGTCTGGGGGGCATAAAGAAGAGTGTGGCCAGCAGGTCAAGGGAGGGTCTCCTCCCTCTCTGCTCTGCACTGGTGAGACCACATCTGGAGTGTTGCGTTCAATTCTGTACTCCCCAGTCCAAGAGGGACAGGGAAATACTGGAGAGAGCCCAACAAAGGCTATGAGGATGATGAAGGGACTGGAACAGCTCTCTGGTGAGGAAAGGCTGAGAGCCCTGGGGCTGTTTAGCCTGGAGAAGAGAAGCCTTAGAGGGGATCTTAGGAATGGTGACAAACATCTGCAGGGTGGGGGTCAAGGAGACAGGGCCAGGCTCTTGTCAGTGGTGCCCTGGGATGGGATAAGTGGCAATGGTCACAAACTGAAACACAGGAAGTTCCACCTCAACATGAGGAGAAACTTCTTCCCTGTGAGAGTGACAGAGACTGGAACAGGCTGCTCAGAGAGGTTGTGGAGTCTCCTTCTTTGGAGACTTTCCAGCCCCCCTCGGCTCTGTTCCTGTGTGGGCTGCCCTGGGTGCTCCTGCTCTGGCAGGGGGGTTGGACTCGATGATCTCCAGAGGTCCCTTCCAACCCCCACCATTCTATGATTGAATGTTTCAGTTATCATAAGGAAGGTTGACAGTTGGGGCACCAAATGCTCTCTTCATTAACTGACAATCGCTTTGTTTCTTGCACTCATAATTGGGGTTCCTGCAATCCCTCTCCAAGATCTACCAGCCCAATCTCTTGGGACTGAACTAGAGGCAACGTGACTTGGTGACCATCTGAGCCCTGCCACACTTGTTTTGCAGGTGGCTGCTCTGTGGAGCCCACTGCATCTCCCTGTCACCAGACAATGTCAGACCTTGGGAACTAACAGTGCCAGGTGCCAGCCAGGGAATGGTTGGATCCTGGTGGCTGGATGTCGACAGGAGTGTCTATCCACTGGGTACCTGCTGCCCACACACACACTTCAACTACAGCTCTTAGGCTCTGAAACTGTGGTGTTCCATGTGAGAAAATGCCATGGCCTTTTGTTACCAGGTGAGCAGAAAAGCTCCCAGTTGACAAGTGTATTCTGTGGTTAGTCCAGGTCCCACACCTTCAGCTTGAGTGTATGCTCTTTATTTAATACATTTATTCTATCTGGAAGCAAAGCCCAGATGCCCTGAGAGGACTGAGGGATCACAAATCTGAGCACACATCTCCTGCTGCTTGGAGGAGACCTTCAGGTGGAATGGCTCTTCTTTGAGGCAGTGTCTCTGGAGGCCAAGTGTCCTGGCTCGCTGAGGAGCTTCAGAAGCCACGGTAGACAGGCTTGGTTGGAGGAACATAGCTGAACAAGGCATGTGCCCTGTCATGCTGCTTTTCAGGGAAGTAAAGGCATAACTTGTCCAGAAGATGACCTGGCCAGAACTTATTGTCGTTTGACTTCTGCATCTTATTCCCCTCAAGATGTCTGGGAAAAAAAAGAGGGGAAAGTGAAGAAAAAATAAAATGAAGAGAGAAGAATAGCATGCTTTGCAGAAATAAAATTCAGGGCAGTTTGACTGGTTCTGTGAGTCAGGGCAGAAGTGAGCCTGACAAGAACCAGCTCTCTGGGTTTCCAGGCCCCGGGAAGCTCTGCTAGACCTGTGCAGACCATTTCCATTCTCATTAGACATGACTGACACGGGAGTGGCCATGTGGGCGAGAAGACGATCTGCCTCTTGGCTGTCACTCGCTGCTCCCTGTCAGCTTTCTGGTGGCTCACTCCAATACTGGGGCAGTACCTCTGATGCGGTGGGGACTGAGCACAGGGAGGTGATGCAGAGCAGGGCAGTGGGACGCGACTCATCTGAAGCTCTTTTCAAACAAACCTGGTTTTTGCCTTCTTGTCCTGGCTTCCAGATGCACTTCCCGATCTAGAGGTGCTCCCAGATGATGCAGCATCAGTACATCCTGTGCTGTAGTAGCCTCCAGGCTGCCTGATCTTCATTATGTTGTCTCCCTCCTTGATGATCCTGTCTCCGGGGTGCAGCAGGCCTGTTGGTAAAGTGTGCAGAGAAAAGGGTCATGCCTTGCCCTGGGATCGGGAGCCCTGTTTCAGCTCGGTTGGTGCAGGCGTGGCAGTCTGCAGTTCAGTCACAGCCATGGCTGTTCCTGGCTATGGACCCACAGATCTGATCACAGTCTGTCTTCCCAGCTTGACCGTGGACCTGCCCCATTGCCACTAACTAGCCTCTCTCGGTTGAATCTGGCTACCATCCCAAGGACAACGGGAGAGGGCCCTGGCTGACCTGCAGCACCCTTTGGTATCTCAGCCCTGCTCTGGCCCTGCTGATCATCTTGCTGATCTTAACTGGCAGCATCTGACACGGCCCTCCGAGGGCTGCAAACATGCTCCACTGGCAGTGCCCTCTGACGTTAGTCCTGCCCGTGGGCATGGGAAGAGATGTGAACTTGTCAGATTTAGTGCATTCCCATCACGCCCTTGGTCTTTGCTTTACCGTTCTGTAGTGATGAATCGGTGATGTGAACACTGCGCTCTTGGCACAGCTCAGAGCTCTTCTGATAGGTCGTGACGGCGTTCCTGCGGTATCGGTCAACCAGTTCTCCTAGGTCACCCTCTATCGTTGAAGGCAGGCAGTGCTTTTCGACAGGGCCATCCCCAGATCTCGCCTTCCGGCCCTTCTCTTTCCGTCCTATCAGGCTGTCTGCGTTCTGCAAGTAAAAGGCAGGTTCCGATTAGTATTCAGTGGGGCCCTGGAGTCGCTGCGTTCCCTTCAGAGAAGCGACAGGAAGAGATTCCTCTCAGAAATGAGTGCAAACAGGAGTTGGCACGCTGCAATGGGATCCCAGGGACAGGCATTTCTCTGGGTTGTTCCGTTTCCATCCAGAGCTCTTCCCATTGCCGGTGACTGTGGGGCACCATGTTGGCAAACAGAGGTAGCCCTGGATTTTGCCCCGAGTTCATCCGATGCAAGAGGCTCCAAAGAAAACATTTGGGATTGAGGAATGTCATATTTCCACTGGATCCTCTTGCACTGAGCCTCACAATTGAACAGGACCAAGTGCCTCCTATCATTACCTTAAGGGACAACTCACAGTCTGGTGGACAGGTCAACTAGATGATCAGAAGATGACTCTGTCCCCAGACATAGAACCTGCTTCAACTTCTCTTCCTTCTTGCCTATTACCCAGAAAGTGTTTATCTTTGTGTTATCAGAGTGTTCAGAAGCCAAATGAATTGGCTTGTAGCACCTCAGCTGCAAGGCACCGTGCGGTCCAGGGGCTCCTGGGAAGCTAATCTGCACAATAACCCCTTGCCACTTCCTCTGCTGCTGCGCTGTCCTCTAAACCAACCCCTACCTGCCAAGGCATGCAGGTGCACTTGTTCTCCTGCCCCATACACAGTACCTTCTCCCACCGTCTCCTCTCTCTTGAAAGCTTTCCCATCTCCTCCATTTCCGGCTTGGTGTTGGCAGGTGAAACTTCCAAGTGTATTAACTTTCTTTTGGGCTCAGTAGGAGGATGAGGCTTCATCCCTTTGTGCGCATCCCCAGCAGAAGCTGGACAAGTGGCAGTTTTGGAGATGTCTTTCTGGAACTGAGCCCCTACACCTAGGAGAGATTAAACACCAAACAAACAAGAAGCCCAGAGGAGCCGTGTTAGAGCGTCACAGAAAGGAACATCTGATCCATGTTTAAGACAAAGGGGTTTGGCATGTTGTGCTGATTGGAACTCCCAACAGAGCTTCCTAAAGAATCAGCTCCTCCAAATCGGTGTTTTCCAGGTGCCACCAACAGCTGGAGAATGAGTCTTGTTTGCACGATGAATGCTAACAAACATAATCTAGTACAGGATGTTAGACTGCAAGGTTCGGTTTGATCCCAACCTCAAAGGTTGGATAACCTGCCTCCTGCAATTAGGCCGACTACGGTATTGCACATCCTGTGGATCCTTCATCTTTTCCCTAGAAGTTTCCTTTTGGCCACTCTGTTCTAGGACAGTGGTCTCAAGAAGCCGTATTCTGGACCCACTCTGGCATTCCCTGTCTGTGTAGAGACGCTTTCCAAGTCCAGTGCTCTCCTCTCACCTGTTTTTGCCTCTTGGGGTTTTCCTTGCCTCATTTCCAGCCACTGCTTTTGACAGTCCATCAGATCTTCGAGGCTTATGCAATTCCCTGGTTTTGAGGACATCAGGAAGATCACCACATCCTCTAGATCCCTATTGCTGATGGGCACTTTGGTCTGGCAACCAAAACAGAAAAGGACAGTGGAATCATCAAGAGATCAAGGCTCACGCAAACCAGAGTGGGAGGGACGAGCTTTGCTGCTCTGCAAAGCAGGAGCCATGCTGTGCGAGCCTTTAGTGAAAGGCAGTGCAGTGGGGAGTTGTAGGAGCCTGATGGGGAAAAGACCAGGTGTCAGTACTGGGAAACTCAATGCTAGTTGAGGGTCTGCAGCAGGATCTGGACAGCCACGTTGCTGAGCTGCGACTGCCTTCCAAATGTGTGATGCAATGGACTTCTCCCTCTGGGGACTTGCTCCAGGTGCAGAGCTGCAGCAGTTCATGACTTACCTCCTTGATGACTTGAATGAAGTCTCTTCTCTTGATCTTCATCCTATCTATAGCAGCCTTCTTGAATACGTCCACCATCTTCAGCTTCTTTTTCTGCAGGAGGTTATGCAGCGTGACAAGAGCCTCCGGGTATGGTGCACGGATAGGGGGAATGGTCGCCTTCTTCTGCGGCTGGCTGCTCTTTGATGGGAAGTGCTGGAAAGGAGTAGAAAATACCCTGAGATCACTATTATCCAGGCTCACCAAGCCCGTCCGTGTGGTATCAGCTGGGGTAAAGCAGCATCACTCTACTGGTTTGACAGCAGGAACCATTTCCCATGCACTTCCATACTGACCTCCAGGCTGTCGATCATGGCTGATTTGGCAGCAGCCCCCCTGTTGGCTCTGTCTGCCTTTATTCTTTGCCAGCATCTTTCTTCTTGATGGCTGAGGGAAGGTTTATGAGCCAGCCATTTCTCAAGGTCCCCTAAGCTTTCCAGCTCAGCTCGAAATTGCCTCCTCGCCTGAATCCAAGTCTCTACCGTTTGTAGACCCTCTTCTGTATTGGAGATGATCTCAGGGAAGCTGAGGATACCTTGTTCCTCCTGGGGCCACTGCAAGACAGACAAATGACAGGAATCTGTGGCCTGAGTTGGTTTCAAAATGGGAGAAGCTGGTCTTGCCAGAAGTGGAGCAAGAATAATGTGACATCTGGGTTTGGGGGGCCCACACCTACTAGCTTTCAGTTTAAAAACAAAAGTTGGATATGTATTTCTCCAATGGTGGGGTTGGAATCCACGCTCCAAGGCCACTTCTAGCTTGATGTTGGTCAAACCCTTGACCACCTCCCCGCTACTCACACTGCCGCTTTAAGCCAAACCAGATGTGCTTCTTGCAGAACCACAAGTTGGGGTCGGGAAGGGGGGGACACGGTGGTTTCCCAAACCGGCAGCAAGGCCATCTCAGAACAGGATGGAAACACACATGGCAGGACATGGGCAGAAGTGGCGGTGTCTGTGTGCGTGCAGTGGGCAGGGGCTTCCAGTTCTGCCTCTGCCAACCAGATAAAGGCTGGTTCATACTCCCATACCTGGGTCCACTGCATCCTGTTGCTTTCTCTCCCAGCTTGCTGTTGAGGTACTTCTGTCAAGGTGACCCTCCCTGCTTTTCTGTTCTCATCTTCCTCCTTACTTTCCATCATGAATGCCTTCAGTTTTCGTCTGCTGCTCATCCCAAAGACAGACTGCCTTTTCTAGAGGAAGCCAGAAATGCAATAGCAGCAGTTAGTCTCATCTGTTGTGTCCTTTTCTTTTTTTTTATTTTTTTAAATAATGGTCTTCTCTCTCTCATCTTCCCTGTTTTTTTCCAGTTTCTGTTGACAGTCAGTTCTTACAGACGCAACCAGAAAGCCCTTCCGTTATGACCAATGAACTAAGTCATCAAAGAGCTCCTTTTTGAAATGGGCTACAGTTCATTTGCTGGGATGTACAATTCCCAAAATAGGTAACTTTATGGGAAAATGAGCCAGGGGAAGAGATCTACTCAGAATTGGTATCTGCCTTTTTTATGTACCTACTTCTCCTAAGATATCCCCACTTGATTTCCACAACCAAGCGACACAACAGTTGCCTCGAGGCGTATTTCATACCTGTCCTGCCTGTGGGCATTCTTCCGGAGTAGGCAGTGGCAATTCAGGGCGCTCAGGAGGAGTTTCTCCATGCTGCCATCCTTCTATGCCTGCGCACTGTGGCAACAGCCTGAAAATACACACCGGGCTGAGTGCAGGAAGAGTTTCTTCTCTATCCCATGCTCATGCTGCTCACCTGCTTTGGCAGCAGAGCAAGCTCTCTTCACGCAATTCTTGCCCTCCACAAAGACAGGGATAACCCTGAGCTGTAACGCTTATACAGACATGCGGCCTGATACAGCCAAGAATGAGCCTGCACAAGCACTGGAGCACAAGGCCACTCTAACGGAGTGCTTTCAGAGTCTCACCTGCCAGAAGGCCCTACTCCCTCCATCTTCTCCTTTGCTTCTTGCTCCATCAGAGCTCTGGCTAAGCTGTCTGCAGAAACATTTCTCCGCAGGAGGCGTAATGTGTGATGAGCAGCCGCTGCATGCATGAAAGGTGAAAACCTCTTAGAACAGGCAGGGGGAGGCACCGATCTGCTCTGCAATGTTAGAAGCTGCCTGAGGCCTCGCTGGGATTGCTTCTGAGCCCTCTTTTCTCAGAAGGAGATCTTAAACCCTTCCTGACACCAGCCCTTGATCCTGTTCAACTCTCGATAGCCACATTATTCTCCTTGCTGGGAGTTTTCCTCTGCTGCAGGGTGTCCTTCCTCTGCACAGTGGCTTTTGAGGGGAGACAGATATTGAGGTTTAACAGTCTCTTTTGGGGGAACAAGTTCTTGGTGTTGCATATGTGTTTGGTATAGAAAACAATTGCTATTGTGGCACATTCCACGCAAGCACGTTACAGCTCTGATGTTCCTGAGGAACGTGGGTTGAGGAGCTAGACTTCCCAGCTTTAAAAGAGAAGCGACGTCTCGGCACAGCTTAGCAACCTTTGTGCAGTTGTTCCCTGTAATTTTTCTCATCGAATCACAGCACGGTGATTCCAAGAGAGATGCCAACCCCTCAGCCTCCCACGACTCAAGGCAGAGTTTGTGAGTCAGGCTGCTGATGGACCTCCCCAAACATTTACTCCCTCCCGCACAAAGAAAACCCTGAAATGGAAGAGGTGGATTCCAGGGCATGGAGTGCAGGGGCGAAACATAATTCAGCACCATCAACTGCAGTTGTTGGTGCTGAGCCCTCCTGGGCTCCTGTTGCAAGTCCCATGAGATTTATCAGGAGGGGTAAATAGAGGCAAAGAGGGTGCCTCCACCATCCCAGGCATCTCCTGTAGCCTGGGCTCTAAACACCCCCCAGCAATGATGACAGGCAAATGCACAAGCCTCTGCCAGGAATCCGTCACTAACTTTACCTCTTACTCCCAGTCTGCTGAGGGCACTCTCGAATTCTGTAGCTGTATCTTTGTCCATGGTGGAATCTCTTCGAGGCACTGCCCTAATCTCAAACCTGGTCATAGGAAGAAGACATCACTCTGAGAAAAGGGCTTCTTTGCCAGATGAATGTCAAGGTATCTCTACAGAGTCAGCCTGATGGCCTAGGCCCTTAAGGGAAGCACCAAGCAGTACTGCCCTCAAGCGTGGCTCAGCACCCCCTGCTAGACAGAGGTTTTGCTGGGTTTTTTTTTGCCTCAGTCCTCCTGTGCCATCTTGACCCACAAAGGCGTTTTGGAGATACTTTGATTCACATGAGTTTCAAAGCAGGCACAGAAATGTCACAGACAAAGGATGACTTGTAGGCATCTGGTCTTTGATCCACCCTCTGAGAGAAGCTTTCCATGTTATATTGAAAGCAACTGAAATATTGGAATCTTATTTCTGTCAAATGTTTGGGCAGTCTCTACCAATGGAAAGAGAATGAGCAGATGAAACATTAGGAAGGTTGCCTCAGTCCCTCAGTCTAGCAAACGAGTCGTCTCCAATGGAAGCAATGGTAAATGCAAACCTTGGTCAGTAACGGAGGCTGCTTAACTCCAGACTAAGCAAAAGCAAGGATGAAAAGAACTGCAAACCAGTAATTTGACAGAGTGCTACCAAACATGAGCTGAGCACATCTGCGCTTGGTTAGTCAAGGGCTGCAGGAATAAATATACTCACTGTGGAAGCTGGTGGACACGCTGGAAATGGCTCGGAGAGAGAGTGACTTCTTTGTCCAGTTTGACCCCTTTCTTCTGCAACAGAGACAGAAACATCCGACGTGACTCCAGGGAAATGAACTCAGTGCTCACAGTGGCCTTTCCATAGCTCCAAGAATTATCAGCCTCTCAGCAAACTTCGGGCCAGGTGCCTCAGCCTCTCACTAAAACAAGCTACACGGCATATCAGCCGCTAGGGTGAGGAATGTCACCAGCCTTTTCGCAAGGACGAGAGTTAATGACGTCAGGCAGGAGACTCCCTGTTTACCAGGAAAGAAGTCCAGGGAGGCAAACACAAGGGAAGGCCTTTTAGGAGCCGGGGCTTCTGGCTGCTGGTTGCCGTGAGGTAGCTCGCTTTAACTATCGTTGAACCGAAAGCAAATGTTTCTGAGCTGGTTTTATGCCCAGACCCCTTCCAAAGACTGCCAAAGGGCCTGCACGCCTATGCAGCATGGCGGAACCCAGCCACCGGCTCCTTCTCTTCCATCAGGCCAGGAAAACTACACCAACAGTGTGCCAGCAGCCACGAGGGACTGGTCTCAGCAAGGCCTTGGTGTCTCTGTGACTCAGCCTCGTGTCCAGAGCACGGGGTGGAATGATCACCCCTGACTTTTCTTTGGCCTTTTCCCTATTTATGGCAAGGCCCTTCCAGAGCTTTCCCCTGCCCAGCAAAAGGACTGCGTAACTTCCCAGCACCCTTGAACTACAGCAAATGAAAGGAAAAAAAAGGAATTAACCACAGGAAGTTTTCACTGTTACAGACAATGCCTAGCCCCAGTGACCCACTAGGCTCCAGCTGTCCAGCAGGGCTCAGTTCCCCAGTCCTTTGAGAGGATGTCAAACCTACTCTAAGTAGCACTGGAAAAACTATAAACTTACAGTCAGCAGCTTCTCTACCATGTATGCAGACTTGTTGAGGCTTAGTAAAAAGTCTTCGCAAAACGCCATTGTCACTTCTCTTCCCCGGATAGCAAGGGTGCCAATGTCCTTCAAAATGAAATCCGTGTCTTCTCTGTTTCTTAGGACGAAGTAGAAAAAGTTCAGGGTCTCCTGCATACAGTTCTGCACAACTTCCTTGGAATAGGGGATGTCCGAGTGAATCCTCTTGTAGCTCACTGACACTTTCTTCATCTCGCCTGGAGAAGAGGAGGAAGACTGTCAGACAGCAGTTGAGCAGACTCAAATGAAACGTCAGCAGCTCCCGGGGCAGAATACGCTGCTATAGCACTGTCTGCTCTGAGCACCCGGCACAGCTCCTTACAGGAGCTGACGTAGCTCCCCCTGCTCAAGTTAAGCTCTGGTCCCTCTACTAATGGATGGGCCAACCCAGAGTCACGATCCCCTGAACAGAAACAGGAACCAAGGGCTTCAGCCACCTGCGTCCAAGGACCTTGGCTTTCTGTGTCCACGCAGGATGAGGGCAAGAATGGGGCTGGGGTTGCCATGGGAGGAGCAGAGGGTGCTGGGCCATGGAGCTGAGCCCACGTGTAGCGTACTCCTGGTCTGGGGAGACTTGGGTACAGACACAAATGAACCACCAAGCTCTTAGGGCTGCAGAGGCCCCAACGATAGCACTCTGCAGATACAGCAGGGGCAGCAACGGTCCGGAATGGTGGTGAATCTGGCCATCTGCTGGATTCCTTCATTTCCATCTCTCATTCAAGGCTCTCTGCAGCCAATTTTGAGCCACTTTACTGCAGAAAAGTAGCTCTAAGGAGGGCCCATGGGCATTTGCCTCAACGAGGTCTGGTGCAGTGCAGGAACAGAGCATCAGCATCATCTCAACGGCTTCATGGTAAGCATTTCCAATAAAAAGCCATCAACCAGAAGGCATCCTACAAATAAATGTGGCTGCACGAAGCCAGTTGGTAAAGCAGATCGTGGAGAGATGGTCTAATGCAGCAGAGCCCAAAAGAAATGTCCCCTTTCTAGGCATTGCTGCCTGGTGGGCTGTGTCACCCCTTGGAGGTTGTCCTCGGGACCTTCTGAAGGCCTCTGATGTGTCTGTCTGTTATCGCTTCTGGACAGCAACTAGCATAAACCCAACTATGTGGACATGGGGGAAAACAAAGACTTTCATCGTTTTTCTTACCAGGAAGAGGTACAGAAGCATGTTGTAGCTCACGGATCTTTGCAACAGTCTTGGACAGCGAAAACACGGGTCTCTGGAACGTTAGCACCTCGCCATTCTCAAAAGAGAGCCATTTTTGAATGTGAAATGTCCCCAGTCCTGTTATGCTGACAGCCTGAGGCTGGAAAAAGAAGAAAAGAGCATGCATTTGTAGGTTGAAAAACAGAGCGAGGACTTGGTAGAGATTGCAAGGGAGGGGCCTTGTGCCCTGCTGACCAATTTTGGTGCAGAACGCTTCTGCACACCTCAGCCAGACTTTGATTTCTCTGCTGACATATTTATGCCCATTTATTTCACGCCTCTCAGTTTACAGAGAAGCTGGCGTTGAGCACATCTGTGACAAATCTGTACATCACAAGGCAGTTCAGAGAAGAGCACTTGCTGGCATAGAGCTGCTGGGCCCCCTGAAGCCCTCTGGGTGAGGGGTGGGGTAGGCCTGGATTCCCACCTTGTCCTGCAGGAGCTGTTCCCGGACATGCTTACACACACTGCTCCAAATAGCAATGACATCTGGAAAGCAAGGGAAAAACATGTCAAGCTCTAAGTCAGCCCGGCTCACTTCCCGTCAGCCCATCTGTGGACAAGGAGACAGCAGATGCAAATGCGCTTCAACAAGCTGCACAGGGTAAACCCATCTGTGACATGGGCTGAATCTTTGACTGCTCTTGACCTTCTTCTAATGGGACATCATTCCCTTCAGACCCAGATCCCTGAGCGTGACCCACCACCAAGGGAAACATGTCCATGGGACCTGCACCTCCACAAGACTCTGTGGGGCTCAGGGTGTCCCCAGGGGCCTCCCCCACAGGGACAAGCCCCACTCCCCATGACAATTCACACTGTTCATCTTGGCTGTAGTGCTGCTTGTTAGAGAGCTCCCAAAGGTCATACCATCAACAGAAAGCTTCTTGAGGGTGGGAAAAGTGATTGTGCTGCAGCCATCAACCCTGCTGGACAGCTCGATGTTTGTGATCCACTCTTCCAGGTTTGGCATGATCTTGTTTTGGGTTCAGCACACGAGGTTGCTGAGGGAAGGGTTTTGATGTCTTCTACTGGAAAACAACTCTTCTGCTATGTCCTCGCCTGTGCTTCACCAAACAGCTCCCACTCTGTCCCACTGCCTCCCTGTCACCGTCCTCTGCGTCTCTGAGGTACAGGAGAGACTTCTTTCTTGTGTCCTCTGGAGCTGTGAGCTCACTGAGGCCTCACAGGAAAGTAAAGGCAGAGTCTGGGGCATGAGGTTAAGAAGAGGAGGGCAACTGTGACACTAGCTGATGTCACAGAGGTGTCACAGAGGGGCACAGGCACAGCCATGCCCACTGGCATGGCCAGGTTTCGGCTGTGTCCTTGAGTATGCACCTCCAAGTAAAGGCCCCTACCCACTGAGCATGTGTGGTACTTCAAAACTCACCACACATTTCAACCAAGGTGAAGAAAGAATCGCCCAATGGGTATTGACTAGGAGTGTGCTAACAACACAGTAGGGAAGAGTGCTTAATATAAATACTCTAATACAGGAAGAAGGAGTGTTTAAGATAAATATGTTAACAAGGTAAGAAGGAATACTTGCTTCACTTTTTCATTAAACTACTTTTGTCTTAACCCACGAGTTTCATCTTATTTTCTTCCTCCTGGTCCAGATGGGGGGTGTGATAGAGCAACTCAGAGGGTACCTGGCACCCAGCCAAGGTCAAACCCCCTCACGGGACTTGGTTTCTGAAGGCGAATGGGTCTTGGTGCCTCAGCTGGAGGCTCGGGCTGCGATCCCTCCAAAACCTTCTCCTTTCCCCTGACCCACATGAATCATAGAGTCACAAGATGGCAGGGGTTGGGAGGGACCTCTCGAGATCATGCAGTCCAGTCCCCCTGCCAGAGCAGGAGCACCCAGGGCAGCCCACACAGGAACAGATCCAGGCAGGGCTGGAAAGTCTCCAGAGAAGGAGACTCCACAACCTCTCTGGGCAGTCTCTTCCAGTCTCTGTCACTCTCACAGGGAAGAAGTTTCTCCTCACGTTGAGGTGGAACTTCCTACGTTTCACCTTGCTACCATTACACCGACCAAGTGCCGCCAGTCGGCATGAGGCTAAAGGTCTCCGAGAGCACCAGGACGTCGCCTTAGCCCACGCATACCTTAAAGTTAAACCTCTAAAATTTAATATTAACGTCAAAACCGTCGCGCAGGATTCAGCTCCGCGCTAACCCCCCACCCCCCCCCCCGCTCCGCACCGGAGCGGGCAGCGCGGGCGGGCGGGCCGCCTTTGGCCTTTGGGGGCGGCGCGAGCGGCTGAGGGCGGTTTGGGCTTGGCGGGCCCTGCCCGGGGGGCTGTGAGGGCTCTGTCCCGTTCCTCGCCTTCTCGGGCTGTTCTTGTCTGGGTTTGTGAGTGGCCTTCAAGCCTCGAGGAGGCAGGTTGTCCCCTCTAGGTGCTGGGAAGTGCCTGCTCTGTGTCTGCGTTGCTCACAGAGGTGCTGAGCTCAGCCCCCTGTGACGATCAGATGGGTTTCTGAGGGGCAGCGAGGGTGCAGCGCAGTTCCCCGCCTGTGTACCAAAGGTGTTTTCCGTGTCCTAAGGCGTGGATGTGTTTTGCACAGAATGTCAGGGCCATTCCAAGATCATTTCATTTTCAGAGGGTATGGGGCGGGTTTGTGTGGAGGATTAAAGGCTTAATGAAAACATGGCTCAACAAAAAGAATGGCCACAGAGGGGTCTCTTTCTCCAATGCTCACATTAAATGGCAGGGGAAGCCAAGCCAAGCCTGGGTCTGGAGGTGTTTTCCAGAGGTGATGGGTGAACTTGGGCCGGGGGTGGTAAATGTGGAGAGCCTTTTCTTAGAGTCCTTCAGAAACCCGTACACTGGGTGCCGGTGAGCGCTTCAGAGCGTTGCTTTTGGAGACCCGTATTTCACATAAACAGGCATGCAATATTGGAATTGCTGCATGCTGCGACTTCAGGGGAGGTTTGCGCTGCTGTGAGAAATCAACAATGTGATTCTAGTGATGATTAGATGAACCATTCTTCTCTGCTACCTTAAAATTGCAGGGTTTGTTGTTATCAACACTGATAAATGTTAAATGTGTAGGAGGTGTTTTGCAGGTTCAGGTACTGAATTGATAAATATTAAATGTGCAGGAGGCATTTTGTAGGTTCAGATACTGAACTGGTAAGATATTAAATGTCCAGGAGGTGTTTTGTAGGTTCAGGTACTGATTTATTAAAGCTGAACAGCTGCAGTTTGGGCTCGTGGGCTTGTGAATTGTGGTCATCCCTGTGATAATGTGCATGTTTTGTTAACAGACAGAAGAGTATCTGAAACATGGCAACTGCTCAGAAGCAAAGGAATTCTGTGGTATGATTGTCTTGTGTAGTTCAACACAGTGTGTTACCTGAATCAGAGAAATTATTTTAGCTGAAATAGTGCACCCAGGTGCTATATTTCTTTACTTTAAATTTAAGAGGTTAATTCAATCTTTTAACTAGGAATAAAGGTGATTAATAGCAAAATATTTTGAGTCTAAACTTCATGGTTATGCATTTGGTAGAAATCAGCTAATGTACTAAAAATTAGGAACACCAAGTGTTAAGAATATGCTTAACTTCATAAATCACTCACACTTTTCAATTAATTTAAAATGTTAAGCAAGCATTGGACCATACTGTAGATGTACAAGTCTGTTGTTGCGGACAGAGGTTAATCCTTTTATTACTCTACCTTGCAGAGTGCAGTTGTGTTTCCTAACAAAATATCTACTGAACAGCAGTCCCTGATGCTAGTGAAGAGGCTCCTGGCAGTAGCAGTATCTTGCATTACATACCTGAGAGGAATCTTTCCTGAAAGTGCCTATGGAACAAGATATATGGATGGTAACAGGCTGGTTTTCTGAATTTTTCTTTTACAAACTCTATTGTCATAGGGATGTTAAGAAATTAATTAATTAAAGATAATAGCCCTTTTCAGTGACTCATGGACACCTCACTAATACATTGATTGTTGAATTTTCTTAGTGGTGATGCTAACTCAGCAATTAAAACTATGCCTGTGCCTGTTGGCAGTGTTAATTTTAGTCTGCTTTTGACTTACACTTTCAGGCCATTAACTTCACTTTCTTAGCAAGGTAGTTGCATCTCGTCCTAGGTAAACATGCATGTGTATGTTCTTTTTTTTTTTGAGATGTCTGTGTCAAAATCCTGAGGGAAGACAAGAACTGTCCTGGCTCTACTCAGCTCGTGAAATGGTATGTTATTTACAGTGCATATATAACAGATTCATGACATCTCAGTTGGAAAGATACCTTTCTGAGTGGATACAAAGGAGAAAGTTGCTGCAAGTGAACACCTGCCCAGGCAGTGCTTCTAGTGTATTTACTATGTTGACTTTTGCTTTTTTAAATGGAAAGTCAAAATGTGTGTGTTTCTGTAGAGATGTAATTGACCTGTACAGTTCTGTTTCTAGAAGGGCTTAGGACTTGGTGCTTAGAGAACATCTTTGCTTACAGAGTGATTATAGTTCAGCTTCTGTGGGTGCACACGAGTGCTCATGGGTGCACAGAAATGCAAAAATCTGATCAGTAGCTCCTCTCTAGTTGAATGGGAGACCCAGTGTTAAAATTTTCTCTTGAATTTTAGGATCTTGCTCTCAGACTTGTCTAAGAAAGTGGTACTGTTGGCCTTTATATTCAGACTTTATATTCAAAGGCAGAATTGTGTCTGCAAACAATAGGCTGTTCACTTGGACATTGGTGCAGTTGAGGGTCATTTAGGATAGGAGGTATTTTGAATTTCTTTCTGTTTGGAGTAACTGTGGGATATTTTTTTGTGTCTGCTCTCCTTGTTGTTTAGAAAAGGGTATATAAGGACTTTGCCTTAGATAAATATCCCTATTTTTGCTACCTCTCTAAAGGTGATCTTTGTTCTTTTCACACTTTTACCAGTTCAGGTACAAGGTGAGGCATTGCAAATGATGCTGCATTCAGCAGAGGGGGTTGGCATCTGCTGTCAGTGTTGAGGTGTTCGGAGATGGAGGTCTGAGTTCTCATGTTAAAGGTGTAATTAGTCATCCACTCTTTGTCTTTGTGCTGTCACTGGGTGTGGAGAAGGGGGAGAGAAGGCTTGCTTTACTGTAACCTGGTATTTTTTGATTGATCTTCTGTGGTAGAGGAGACTGAAGTGGTGCTGAATTCATTTCACCTTACCCTCGTACATAAAACATGAGCGAGGGCACTCTGGGGATGCTGGCAAGGAAAAGTGCCATGGTCTTTGTGTGAAGGGTGTGGGCTTTCTGTTTGGCATTAACAGGTGAGTAGCCTTTCTTAAGTCATCATCATGTACCATTCTTAAGTCAGCATCATATATCAACAACACCAAAACCAATTTTTGCTTATTGACTAGATTAAAAAGAGAAGTTAGGGGGGAAAAAATAGGGTAAGTCTTGGGTCGCTATTTGACTGTTGTTGGCATCTGACATAAAAAGCAAATTTCAACATCAAAATGAAGGCACTAACATGACTCCTTCGTGCTTCTGAGATGTCAGTGTCCAGCTGATGGGTAAGTATGGATGTTGGAAGGTGCTTGAAAATGGCAAGCATACAATTGCATTCTGTTTTTACTGAAACTATTTACTTCCAGATTGTATTTTTACTTATTCTGCAAAGAGGTTTGGAGAATTTGGTGTTACAAAGATAGTTATTGCTTGTATCATTACTAATAAGATAGACTAATGGAATGAGTTATTACTCTAATATTAAGAAGGCTAAACGCAAGAATTTCTTTTTTTTTTGAAACTATTTTGTTTAGTCGGAATAAAAGCAAATGGATAGTAGTAGATGGATTCATATTTTATTTTTGCAGGATGTTAGGATGCTATGATGCCTTGCAGAAGAAATATGTAAGTCTTCCAGTATCATTTAGCTATTTAAAATGTGTGGAAACATTCATTTATATAAGTCCATTAGCTGACAGTATAGTTATAGGACTTTCTGGTTACGGAACAGATGAGTTTTAATATGATAATACAATTAGCTACAATGTGGGATGGACAGACATTTCAGGGTACTATTATTTGTAAACAGAAACACCTAAAGTCAGGGATATGTAGGAATTTTCTGCCAGTTGAGTAAGTCCTTTCTTGAGTGAAGCCTGTGAAGAGATTTCTCTTCAAACATGCCTCAGTCGTCTGTATTGGTTACCACAGGTAGAGAAACAAAACAGCTTGATAAGCAGAAATGGGCTATGGAATACACCTAATGGTTTTTTTATTCCTCTAATTGTTTCCAACAGCTAAGAATGATTGTTCTAGCAGTAAGTATCTTTGAAAAGTAAGGTACACATCTTTTTTTAACGTAGATGCTTAGAGATGCATACAGTTCTTACTCTTTCCTCTTTTTACTTTAAAAATACAGGTCTATACTCATCCAGAAGATCCTGAGGTAAATCTGCTAGAATATTTTACTGGATGATTAATGACAGTTTGGATGTAGTAAATTCATAGAATTATAGAATGGGTTGGGCTGGAAGGGACCTCTGACAGTCATCTAGTCCAGCCTGCCTGCAGCGAGCAGGGATACCCTCAACTAGACCAGGCTGCTCAGAGCCTTGTCCAACCCCACCTAGAATGTCTCCAGGGTTGGGGCCTCAACCACCTCCCTGAGGAGCCCATTCCACTGTTCTACCACCCTCAATGTAAGGAACTTCTTCCTGATACCCAATCTAAATCTACTCTTCTCTAACTTAAACCCATTACCCCTCGTCCAAGCAATAGTACTTAACATTTGCATTAATGCACATTAAAAAAAGGACATCTTAAAATACTATATATAAGTAAGAATTGCTCGTACTAACCAGGATTGCCACCTAGTGAGCTGCCTTTGGACATCTAGTGTTAGGTTATTGTCAGGCCAGTAGAAGAAACCCAAAGTGGTGTTGCAGAGGTAAATGCCCATAAAGATGCATCATCCTAAATCTGCAGTAACAAATGTATGGAAGTTGTTTGTGAAAAAACACATTCTATTTTAACTAACCACTGGATGTCACTATGTCTGTAAGGTGCGAAATGTTTGCATGGTGATTAAAATTGGAACAAATATTTCCTTTAGAAACCTAAGCTGATGTCTTAAAAATATGTTATCATGGTGACTCCTGGAAAATACTGTAGATAATTTTTGAGGACAATTATATATCTTAATGCTGTTAATAATAACAGCATCAGAAAGTGCTGTAACTACTCAGTGCATGTAATTGGATCAGACAGGAGTTGGGCTGGTATTATTTTCCTTAAATGCAAGATTAATAGTTGACTAGACAGAAGCAGCAGCGGTAGTTTGTTTGACAGCAGATAGTTTAATAATGATTGGATTTGTTTGCAGACAGTTACAGAATGTTACCACTTCAAATTCAAGTACACCCACAATGGGCCACTCCTGGACTTTGGCAGGTACTGTCACTGTGATTTTATTCCACTCTGTGGTTTGATGGTCTGTTTACACACACCTGAACTTACACACTTTGGAAAGAAAAAAAGGCTGCAGTGCTGGAGCCCTGGGTGCCTTGGGCTGAGTCTAGGTGCTTACTTCTGAAAGAGTTTGTAAGGCATGTAAAAAAGCCACTGGTGGAAAGGGATGTGAATCAGCCACTCTTGATTGCCTTCATACTTTAGCATTAATTCGTGCTACCCTCATTTTCAAATGCAAAGCATGAGCCTACTTCTCAGACACCCTGCAGGGAAGGAAATAACCACCTCCAGAGTGGCGAGACATTTGAAACCATCACAGCTAAGGGTGTGTTTCCAAAGGACAGGGTTCCCCAGGGAAATAGCTCCCAGTTGCTTTCCTTGGGCTGGCTGGCCAGGTCGTTGTGTTGCCTCTCTAAGCTGTGTGGAGCAAGGGAGTAGAGGGAGAGTGTTTTTAGTGACAGTAAGGTAGGATTTGGGTCAGCTGCTAGTAGAACAGGAGCCTGGAAATGTTGGAGCTGGGTGCCAAGAGTCACTTAGGCATGCGTTTTCTTAACCAGTAACCGCTCTTGTCAAGATTGTGACTTGTTTTATCCAAGGGAAAGCAAGTATGCGAGACTTTGCAGAATTGGGGCTTTCAAAAGTATCTCCTTTCTTCTTTCAGGTTGGTTATTTTTTTAAGCTTTTTGCAATGTAAGATACAGTAGCTGGTCACAGTTGCTGAACTATAACGGTTTTGTTATGTTCCTGGCTCAGGATTTGATCTTTCAAGGGGCAGAGAACGTGCGTGTTACTTGGGCAGTATTAGGAATTGCAGTGCTTGTAATCTCAGACCTTCAGCAAGAAATGTGATGTCTGCTTCTGACACTGATAGTCTGTTGAACAGTCATTATCTTAATCCTAGAAACAGCTTACCCTGTATAAAAAAGAGTTCTTTGTCTATTTTTAGTAAGAATAAAAGGAATGATTCTACAATCACCTGTGCAGACACCAAGAAAGCAAGTATCCTCCTCATTCGCAAAATTTATGTTCTGATGCAAAACCTGAGTCCGTTGCCAAATGATGTTTGCCTGACTATGAAGCTATTCTATTACGATGAAGGTAATGTTTCCATATCATGCTTTATCATCTGTGTTCAGATATAGGCAAAAAATTCAAAGAAATATTTTAGTGTATAATCTTTATGGTTGCTGCCACTTGTTAAATGATCTTATTTTGCATGTGTGTGTTTTTCAGATGGTTTCTGAAATCCAAGGGGAAGGGATTTGATCTCACTGTAGGAACAAATCTTGCCCACTTCATTGGAGCAAGGAATTCAGTGTGCTTTAAAAACAAACTTGGGTTTTCCTGAATACATTAGGATGTAACATGTTTGCTAGGCTAGTTCTAGTTGGGATGACTGTTCAGAGGTCCAACTGCTTTCGGAATGTATTTATTGCTTTAGAATGAAAAATCAGAGCTTCTAGCTCATCTCTTTGCATGTATCACCTGTTTCAAATAGCTTTAAGTGGCTTTTGCCTGTGGTGTAGGGGAAACATGACTTCATTTAGTACAAGCTGAATATTGGTTATTCCCCTCTTCATACAAAATCCTTTTGGAGTAGCTCTTTGTACCTAAAGGGAAAAGAGTCTTTTTTACTGCACAAGTTTAAATTAATTTTACAAGAGCGTGTCTCCTCCTAACACATTTAATGAATTCTATTCTCCAGTGACACCCTCAGATTACCAACCTCCTGGTTTTAAGGAAGGTGACTGTGAGGGGATGATATTTGAGGGGGAGCCCATGTATCTGAACTTGGGTGAAGTGCCAACGCCTTTTCACATGCTGAAAGTGAAAGTTACAACAGAAAAACAAAGAATGGAAAATGTTGATAAAAGCATCCTAAAGTGTGGAGAGACTAATCTCCCTCTCCAAGTGCTCCGAGTGGATGGAGATGATCCAGAGGAAGAGAGCCAGGATGTGAATGTAAGAGTGCAAATGTTTTTGTGTAGCTTGTTGAAATTTTTTGTGATTTGTTGTCAAGAAAAGGGCCGTTAATTGTTTTACTGCATGTCTTACTGTAATGTTAATAAACTGTGTTTCCAGATATATTTAAATAAGATGATACATCTTCAGTACATTTCTGCTTTAATTTCACTGCTCCAGTTAGCAATCTGTCATTGTTAAAGCAGCATTGAACAACTGCATCAACCTGTCAGTGGTAGCAGTGTTGGTGGTCGTGTCTCTGAGATGGGAGAGGAGCAGAGCGGCAGCTTCATGCTGTGGTTGCAGGTGCCATTTGTGCAGCTCCATGCTCAGGACGTGGGTGGAAGGTCACCAGAGGTGTCCCATACCAGTCCCAAGTGATCTGCTGCAGCCAAGCAGTGTAATAATGTTGCTCTGGAATCCTCTTGTACAGCAGTATACGTATAGCTAGTGATGCCACAGCTAAATCTAAACTAAACTTGATTCTGTATTGGGCTTTTGCCCTGGGGAAATCTGCCCAGAAAAAGCAGAAAGTGAAGCTTGCTGGGGACGGGAGATTCCTCTGTCCTACTGGGGCTGGAGCAGCAGAGCTGGCCGCGGGCATGTGCTTGTGTAGGCTTCGGCAACTGGAGGCATATATTTCTGGGGTCATTTGAGGCAGGCAGCAAATCCCTTTAGTCATTTTAGAATGTGCAAACATGGGCTGATCTATACTGTCCATAGGTGAGGAGGAGGTGGAGCTTTGGGGATTTTGGCCTCTCCCTCTTAATTAATGTTGCTAGGGAGGACCTGTAGGTAATGAGATGGAAATAAACCACTTGGCTCTATAATTCTGCATATGCCCCTGAATTGCTGTTTCACTGGCAATAGGAAGGTGGTAATTTATGCACTAATAGCATTCTTACGATATCTATTGGTACAATTTTAGTATTTTTTTAGATGTTTTTCTTGGTAGTTGAATTAATGGTGTGCTTACATTAAAACTTAAGTAATGCTGAGCTAGTCTGTATGTTTCCTGTCAGATTAAATTATTTCACTATGGTTTGTTCCACTGAGAATCCATCTAATAAGCTCTGGTTTTAAGCATCCAAGTACAAACACTTTTCCTTATTTGTATGCAGTTAAGTGATAAACCTTTTTCTTAATCTAGGAAGATCCCGTCTTGGATAACAAAGTAGAAGATCAGAATAATGCAAATGTTGCAGAAGCTCAAGGTAACATTTATGTGTGTTTTTTCAAGTCTCTTCAGCACGTGCCTCTTTCCTGATGCTGCTAAACAGATCAAATCTGCTCTTCCAAAGCTCCTGTGTGTGAATCTGTACTACTTTGCATAAGCATCTCTTGTGTGCCTGCGATGGGAAGTTGTGAGAGGAAATTAAAGGGTAATGCTCGGAGTTAACAACTTGCATATAGAGAATTAAAGCCGTTTTCAAGCCCCTGTTCCCTGCATTTATCAAGTGCATGTGTTCCTTGTGGCAAAACATCAGTATTAAGAGGCTGTGGGTGTGTTGTGAATGGTGTGCTTTATTCTTTAACTCTTTTATAGAACCAAATTTAACTTGTGAAGAAGATGGAGTTACACAGGCTAGAGGGAACCAGAATCTTTCTGTTTCTAATCCTCAGGTATGAAAACTGCACTCTGTCATCTTACACTTTTACTAGAGCTTTTGTGAAGCTTCTCTCCTACTTTAAGTGATTAATAGGTAATCAGCTAAAGGTTTATTTCCCACAGTCAGTATTTTAAGCAATAAAATGCCTTTACATTTTACTTTCTGTTGTTTTACAAAACTGGTTAATACTGTAAAGCAAACAAAAACAGTAATGCAAGGCTTTTCCTCTGTGATAAAGTTTTCAAAGCAAACAGATAGTCTGACTGGTAAGAGAAATGGGAATGTAATTTCCATGTTTATAAACTGCCATAACTAAATACTCTGAAAGAAATTTCTCTGATTCTGACAGCCCAAAACTTGTTTAAAGGTTGATTAAAACTTAAAATGCAGTTTGATTACTCAAGATTGAAAACTCAGCCTGTATTCCCTGCATATATCAGAAGTGGTGTCATTTGTATGTGGAGGACCACTTAAACACAGGTCCTCAAGGTTTCTGCAAACAGAATAAGCCTTGGTGACTGTGTGTGACTGAATGTATGAAAACAACTGATGCTTTCATCTGTCAGGGCTCTTTAACACACTCAGCTGTAGATGGTGCACTCCTGCATTTAAATTCCAGCCCAAGCCCTGTGAAGATCAGAGACAAAGCCTTTGCACGCTGCAGCTCTGAACCCTCCTGTAGCCTCTAATATACTTTTTACTGCTTGTCACAAAGCAACATCTATGTTCTGATTTTCAGGTTGATAATTTGGCAAGCAGAACATCTGAACTTAATGTGTCAGAGAGCAGGACAAGAAGTGGGAAGATCTTTCAAAGCAGCATGGTTAGTACTGTTTGGTTTTGGTTGTTTCCCCTCTAGTTCTATTTCTGTTCTTTAAGGCTTGTTCTGTTCCAAAGAGTGAATAATACTCTAATGCAAGTTACGTGGACAGAATGAAATGCTGGGTCACAACAACCCCCTGCAGTGCTCCAGGCTGAGGCAAAGCAGCTGGGAAGCTGCCTGGCAGAAAAAAAAGGACCTGCGGGGGTGTGGTTGGTCAACATTCAGCTGGAGATTAGCCAAAGAGTGCCCAGGTGGCCAAGAAGGCCACCAGAATGCTGGCTTGTGGCAACACTGTTGTGGCCAGCAGGACTAGGGTAGGGATCATCCCCCCCTGGACTGGGCACTGGGGAGGCCAACCCTCGAATCCTGGGGTCAGTTCTGGGCCCCTCACTCCCAGCAGGACATTGAGGAGCTGGAGCGTGGCCAGGGAAGGGCAGTGGAGCTGGGAAGGGCCTGGAGCAGGAGGCTGGTGAGGAGCAGCTGAGGGACCTGGGCTTGTCCAGCCTGGAGAGAAGGAGGCTCAGGGGAGACCTCCTGGCTCTTGGCAACACCCTGACAGGAGGTTGGAGCTCAGTCATTATCAGGAGCTTTCTCCTAAACTAATAGTTGCCTTATTTCTGTAATGACTGATGGAAATCAAGCTTTGGGAGCAAGCAAAATTTATTCCTCACCAGAAAGTCCTAAAGAAATCCTGTGTCACCAACATACCTAGGTATGAAAACTGTATTTGAAAAGGGCTGTTGGAGTTTGGAACAAATGCATGTAGCAGAGATGTTAAATTTAGAATATGAAACCAGTAGATTTGGTATATTTCTAATGTTCTGCTTACTGCAGAATAGAACTTCCTTCCTTCCAATCCCAGGATCAGATGCAATATTTTGCTGTTATTCACTGATGAGGGGGAGAACATTGCTCTGTTTTCTTTGAAAACAAATTTTAGTAATGAACTTAATACTAGAATTGAAACAAAGCACAGTTGCTGCCACAATCAAAAGCACAAGCAGAGCTAAGGGCTAAATTAACATGTGCAAGTCAGAAATAATTGGATTAGGGTGAGCCTGGGTGGTGCTGAGACCCCTCTCCTTCAGAAATTTGGAGGGAAAGTCAGTTCTGCCAGGAAATAGTATCCAGATGTTATTCCATGTGTAGCTTCTCTGGGAAAGGATGAGAGCAAGGTTGAGCCAGCTGCTCTCATGCAGCTCTTGATTCATCCCCAGCTCTCTGCTTCAGGGTGAGCTCTTCCCATGTTAAACTGCTCATGCTAAAGGGAAGTCATGTCTGACAAATCTGATAGCCTTCCATGGTGGTGTGACTGCATGGGGAGATGCAGGGAGAGCAGTGGGTGGTGTCTGCCTTGGCTTTTGACACTTGTCAACCATGATATCCTCGTGGGTAAGCTCAGGGAGCGTGGGTCAGAAGGGCTGTCAGTGAGATGGGTTGAGAACTGGCTGAACAGCAGAGCTCAGAGGGTTGCGCTCAGTGGTGCGGAGTCCAGTTGGTGACCTGTAACTAGTGGTGTTCCCCAGAGGTCAGTTCTGGGTCCAGTCTTACTCAGCATCTTCATCAGGGACCTGGATGAAGGCAGAGAGCGGACCCTCAGCAAGTTTGCTGATGGTACTAAACTGGGAGGAGTGGCTGAGACACCAGAGGCTGTGCTGCCGTCCAGCGAGAGCTGGGCACAGGCAAACCTCAGGAAGCTCAACAAGTGTAGAGTCCTACACCTGGGGAGGAACACCACCATGGACCAGTACAGGTTGGGGGTGACCTGCTGGAAAGCAGCTCCACGGAGAGGGACCTTGGTGTCCTGGGGGACAAAAAGTTCTCCATGGGACAGCAATGTGCCCTTGGGGCCAGAAAGGCCAATGGTCTCCTGGGGTGTGTAAAGAAGAGTGTGGCCAGTGGGTCAAGGGACGGTCTCCCCCTCTACTCTGCACTGGTGAGACCACATCTGGAGTGTTGTGTCCAGTTCTGGGCTCCCCCGTTCAAGAGGGACAGGGAAATACTGGAGAGAGTCCAAGGGAGGCTATGAGGATGATGAAGGGACTGAAGCATCTCTCTTGTGAGGAAAGGCTGAGAGCCCTGGGGCTGTTTAACCTAGTGCCAGTGTTGCCCCCACAAATATCAGGAACCAGCCCCTCACCCATGAACAGGACCTGTCCCAGCACCCCCCAGGCCTCAGGGGCCTTGCACCTGCCACAGAGTCACCCCAACCCTGGCTGAAGTCAAACCCCTGACCCCCCCCCAAGCGACAAGAAGCAGAATATTTATACATTTATTTATAGTCAAAGTACGGTTCTTGTTATTTACAACACATAGGAAAGGCGCCCTTTGCCCACAGTCCAGTCTCCAGCAGCGGCACACGGGGCCCGGGTTGAAAACTCTTTTGCTGCTGTTCCAAGAGCCGAGCGGCTGCTGGTCGCAGGCCCACGCGTCACTCTGCTGGACAAAGAGCTCTTTCTGCAGCCAGGACAGCCTGGGTGGCAGTTCACGTCCATAAACGACCCAAGAACCTTCATCCCCAGGTTCTGCTTTCACACTCCCCCTGGCCCTGGGGCCGCTGGAGGGAGCTGAGCTGTTACCTTTTCTCAGTCAAACCACCATGAAACAGAGGGGGTGGAACCAAGGAATTGGAGCCAGGGTGGGGTGAACTTTACAGGAGGAGTTTGGTTGGAACTGCCAAACGGAAACAAATCCAGGGGGGGGAAATCGGAGAAAATTAAGCACCAGAGCTACAGTGCCAAGTCCAGCCGGTGATCAGTAGCAAGATGAACCCCTCCACTAAAAACAAGCATATCCCCCCCCCTACCCTACCCTGACATGGGGCTAGAATGAGAAGTTGTGGAGTTAGTAAAACCACATTTTGAAAGGAAAAAAATCAAAAAACAAACCATCTGAGTTACAGGCGATGCTTGAAGTAAAAACAAATTAAGAATTTTAGGAAATGTGATCGTCAGGTTTCTCAACACTACTGTATATTTCTTTCCTTTGTTGAAAGTCTGAACATTGAAGCCAGGGTCGCCATGAGCTCAACAGAACTGCAAACACAGGCTGACAACAGGAACACTCAATAAAAATAAACGCTGGGCGTTAAGAATGAGGTCAACGTGACTGACTCTTTCCACTTTTAAGTCATCCTGGAAAAATGGGGAAATGCAGACCGAGAGGCTTTCCCTGGTTTCTCTTGACAGTACTTCCCCACATTGTGTAAGGGCCTAGCCCTCTCGGAGTACTACTTCAAATTATTTGTTTGGTTGTTTTGGTTTTTTTAAATGACAAATCCACTGCAGAAATAAGTTTTAAAATTAATGGAGCCCTTTCAAGGGGGAATACTGAACCTTTAGCTTCTGCAAATGTAAAAACAATGCGAATTTGCAAAGTCCAATATACATGCATTATTGCTAGAGGGGGAGAAGAAAAAAAACCCAAAAAACCAAGATGAATGAAAACTTTTTGCAGCTTTTATGGTGCCATCCAAAATGGCATCTGTTGTTTAGCTCGCTGTTGTGAGGAAGGGTACTGGTATCCCAAACTCCATCCCTGTGAAAAAGTACTTGCGTTTTTATGGGCACCGTGTTCCTCTTCTTCATCTGATGAATCTCCAGCATATGCCACTAATCCAAAGCCCTTTTCTGCAGTTTTCATCTTCTTAGCTTGATGATCTAGGAGAGGAAAAAAAAAAGCCCAACTCCCCCAGCCCCCAAGAAGGAAAAACACAAATAAGGAGATAAAACAACCCAAAACAAGTTAATAATAATATTAAAAAAAAAAAAGACGTTAATTGTAAATTGTTAGTTGGACACCATTTTGAGGTCACAAGGCCAATGGTCATCCAAGGTCGAAGGCCACACCAAACAGCACCAGCAACAGCACATGTGATCCATCAGAACCATGTAAGAGAACAGAGAAAGAAGAAAGAAACACACAAAAAAGGTCAAGTTAGCAAATGGGTCTACGTGATGGCAATTTCACCATTAAAGAGATAAATTATGTAAAGAAAAGTAGAAATTTTGTTCAAAAGAGAGCTAACGGAAGAGCAATCTCTGGGACCGATACTGCAGAAAAACTAAGGTTAAAAGAGGCTAACATGATGCACCTGCAGACCTGAAAGGCACTGAACTACCAGGAGAGTTTAAATCATCCCATGTTTTACCAAGCTGTGAATACTTGATGTAAGCCAGCCCTATGAAAGGATGAAATCTGACAGCACTTCTGTTGCCTGCAGACTTTAACTCATGTCTGTGAATACACACCTGAACCACAACTCTCACCGATAGTCCTCAGTGCCTCTAGAGACAGCTGCTCACAATGCAAAGCCACATGATTATCTGTTACAAAACAAGCCCAGGAGATTCTGTGCCTCAGCTGATTGACGTGTCAAAAATACCTGTCTTTAGTCCTCCACTTAATTACACTCTCCTCATTCATACAGATATTTGTTAAAAGTTTTAAGAGAAGCGTCCTGTGTGTACAATCACAGTAAACACAAGTGATTTTAGAGCAGTGCAATACAACCTGCTTTGCACTTAATGTGGTATAAAGAACAGCAGCACCCCCCCCCCCCCCCCCCCCCCACAACAAAAAAAAAAAAAAAAAAAAAAAAAAAAAAAAAAAACAAATAATAAACGAAACAAAGAAAAACTAAAGAGGAAAACAGATACGA
>WTSP01006010.1:0-60640 GCA_025331215.1 Actenoides lindsayi
GAAGGGAAGGGAAGGGAAGGGAAGGGAAGGGAAGGGAAGGGAAGGGAAGGGAAGGGAAGGGAAGGGAAGGGAAGATGCTTGGGGGAGACCTTATTGCTCTCCACAACTACCGAAAAGGAGTCTGTAGCCAGGTGAGGGTCAGTCTCTTCTTCCAAGTAATAAGCAATAGGACAAGAGAAAATGGCCTCAAGTTGCACCAGGGGAGGCTTAGGTTGGGTATCAGGTAAAATTTCTCCCCTGCAGGGGTTGTCAAGCCCTGGAACAGGCTGCCCAGGGCAGTGGTGGAGTCACCATCCCTGGAGGTATTTAAAAGCCATGTAGATGTGGCACTCGGGGACATGGTTCAGCGGTGACCTGGCAGTGCCGGGTTAACTGCTGGACTCGATGGTCTTTTCCAAGGTCTTTCCCAACCTAACCGGCTCTGTGATGCGCTGACTGCATCCCCAGCAGCGAAGGGCAGGTAAGATTGCGGCCGCAGGCCAGCGTGACACCGCCCCCCAGGGTGCCCAGCCCGCTGCCCCCGCTGCCCCTGCTCCGGGCGTTCCCGCGGCTTTTACCCCCATCTAGTGGCGGGTCCCCGCTTCACCCGGGAGCCTCACCAGCAGGGAAGCGGCATCCAAAGGGGGAGAGCAGCTCGGCTTCAGGCCGGGGCCATCAGAAGAGGACGCCTTTGGGGGACGAGGTGACTACAGGCAGAGCTGGGGTCTGGCCGGGAGCAGGCAGCGGAGCGCAGCAGGGTCGAGGGTACGGACAGAGCTTGTTAACAGCTGAAATGAATTACGGGGCAGGGGGGTTGCAGCACCCCCAGCCCAGGGGCACATCTTGGCAGAAGGAGGACTCTGGTTTTGCAATTCCCTTCGTGCCGCTGCTCCAAAGGAGAACCGGCAGAGCCCCTCACCCACATGTCCCGCAGGCAGCCCGGGGCCACATCCAAGACACCCGGACAACCTGCAAAAGACAGTTCATCCTGAAAGGGTCTTCAAATATTAAGGTTACATGAAGGCCCCTGAGGCCATCACCACATGGGTTATTGGATGGGTTGGGCCCAGGGGTTACTCTGCATCACCCAGGGGGTACAAACCAGCAGGGAGGTCAGGAGATGTCCAACTACTCCAGCAGCAATTGCCTGTGTCATCTCTCAAGACAGGTAGGTCGCAGTTCAGAGGAGAGGAGTCAGCACATTCCCATCCCCTACCCTGCATAGGACCGAGCTGCTGACAAGTGCTGCAGTTGTGTTTGTGTCCTGCCTGTTGCAGCACGTGCTTTAGCCTGATGCCCAGGCACCCCCATCACTGCTGTGTCTCCACAGCAGCACCCAGGGCCCGCAGCAGCCCCCAGAATCCGCAGATCCGCTGACAGACCAACCCCAAAACAGCCTCTGGCTGTTCCATCCAAACAGCCCTGCCTGGAGCTGCAGCAGGGGGACCTGTGGATGTGACAGGCAGAGCTGGGGGGAACAAGGGTGCCCTTGGATGGCCACAGTCTGGAGCTGCACGTGCAGATGGGCGCTGCTACACACACTAGGCCACTCCTGGTATGTTGTCAACCATGAAGCAAGGGTGAGGTCACTGACATATGTGTCAGGATTGCAAGACGAAGGCTTGAGCAATGCCAAAGCTTCCTGCACACTGATCTTTACATGGATGCTTCACACCAGGCTGAGTCTAGCCCTTAGCCTGTGCACAGAAGTGCTCTCTCCCTTCCACAGAGCTTTTAATGAGTAACTTGTGTTTAGCAGCTACCTCAGCTCCTTTCTGGGCTGCAGCACCTCAGTGTGGGCTCATCTTTCTCCTTGACAGACCCAGCTCTCCCTTCCAAGCTTGTTTCATGCAGGTTGAGACCCCAGTAGACATGATCAAAACAGGCCACAGACCACATAGCAGCATCAGGAGGAGCCACTGCTAGTGTCTAAGAATGGAGATTCAGATCTTTCTCAGCACTGGGCACTCTGAAGGGGAATAAAATGGCATCATTCAGCACAGCAGAAGCCCATTTTGTTAGGCACAAAAGATCAGTGTACAGAAGCTCTGTGGGTATTATCCAGTGAAGAAAAAAATCTGATACTCATCTGTGAATCAAGATTTGCTTTACAGTTTTTCTAAAACCCTACAAGGATACATGATACAACGAAACACTCCAGACAGTCTGTTCTTGCAAAAGTCCTTGCAAAAATTCCGTCCCAGCCCTGCAACCCAGGGGCTTTCCCAGCAGCTGTTTTAAACCCAGCCCATTTATTTTGACTGCTGGCAGACCGGCACCCCTTTTAGAACAGCCCATCTGGGCAACCCACAATGGCCTCCACCCAGGCTGCTTCACCCTGGCTCATGCCAGGGTGGGCAGGACAGGCAGGTACAGGCAGCACCACAGCCCCATGTTCTTCATGATCAAACTGCCAGCAAGGAAAGGGGTTTGTCCAGTGTGGGCAATAGGACAACTTGGGGAGGGAGGCTGGGAAGAGGCTGAAAACTGCAAGCTTCGGGATGGCAATAGGAGACAGGAGACTTAGCACTATGGAGCTGGCAGCTGGAGATCAGAGAGAGATAACTGCTCCCGAGCCCCTGAGAAAGAAAGAGGAGAAACAAACCCATTCAGAACTCTTCATTTTGACTGTTAATTTGTACTTACAGAAGCAGAGCTGACCCCCAGAGCCAACATAATGGAGGTGGTGTGGAGGCACCCAGGGGTGAGGGCAGAAACCTGTCTTCTGGTGCTATTACGGCCTTAGGTCAGATTAAGACAACTAAAACCATATCCTGAAGGCCTTCACTGCAGTAGGAACCCTGACCAAGAAATCAGTTCCTTAGGTCCCAGCTCTGCAGCGTGGTCTCTCAACCTCTCCCCGTGCACTCACAAGCTCCAGCTGGTTTTACAGAGGACAGAAGACATCCTGACAATTCTGTTCAATGCTTGCTTTCACAACCTTCCCACAAAACAGGGTTATTTGGCTGGCAGAAATATCTACATGTTCTGTACCTCCTACTTTACACCAGAATTCCCAGCTTCTTGTTTTCCTGCAAGTCTCACACCCCAGTAAGGGGCCACTCGCAGCCCACACAATTGATACAGCACACAGGCATAGACCCCTGTAATACCCCATAATAACAATACAAATAATACAGATAAAAGAGCCACCGTCATTTCCATGTCCCAGTGCCACTAGATGGCACCAGGTGTGTACCCTTCCCAGCCCGGGGTGTCCCCAGGGGGAAACTGGGAGGATCCAGCCCTTGGTGCAGATCCCAGCACATGACCGTGCCTCCTCCTCCTTCCCACACGGCCTCTGCGGTGCCGGGGTAAAAGCAGACATTTAAGCCTTAAAATCAAACCTTCAGCGATCTTCTGGGGTGTTTCCCCGTGGGGAAATTACCTGCAGTGGCTTTTGTCATGCTACTGATCGCACAAGCGCAGCCATCCCCTCCCGTGGGTCAGGCATCACTCCCCAGCTGGGTGCTGGAAGAATCTGAGGATGGAGTGGAGACCCTCAAAGGTGGGTGCAAGTTGTTCCAGTCAATATTTGGATCAATGTAAGGGTCATCTAGCACTGACAGGATCCCCCTGGGAGTGGGGAGGAAAAGGAATAAAACACTATTACTATGTTATTTTTCAATTGGCAAGTGGCTCACCCCCTCTGAAGTCTCACGGTGTTAGAGATTGATTCTCTTTGTGCATGTCTGCCATCCAACAGAGCTCAGCATGTCCCAGATCCTCAGTCTTACCTGTTTTTTCACCATCAAGTCCTCCACTCACTGTCACACATCCTTGGCAAAGCCAGTAAATAAACTGGAGAAGCACAGGAAGCACCTCAGCAAATGTCAGGTCTTTCCTCCAGACCTTGTAGCATTATTAAGGAGTGTCCGTTTTCCACTGTCTTCAGCATCAAGCACTGAAGGTGACCCTCGGAGACGGGAGCTCAAATGACAGGGGTGGCTGGCGAGGCTCTGCTGCATGCAGCACTTCAAAGCAGCTGCCCAAACCCCAGCCCCGAGCAGTATGGGGGACATGGGTGACAAATCATTGCTCATCACGCAACCTGTCGACCCAGTGCAGAGCCAGAGAGGTGATGGATGGAGAGCAGCTCCCAAAAAAGCCAGAGCATCAAACCATCAGTCTCAGCATGTCACTCCTGGCTGTCCACATCTCTGGGGTTGGCATGCCTGGGCGATGGGTGAGAATGGCAGTGGTATGACCATGGTGCCAAAGGGAAACCTGTGAAACCCTGGGTTCAAAGGGAGTGGAGGAAGGTCTTTGTGCAGAGAACCTCTGGGTGCTGAGCTCCAAGTGATTCTGTCCTGCTCGGGGCGGTGGAGCTGCTGGACACGAGGGCAAGCGGGAAATGCTCAGCACAGCTCCATGGCAGCCCTGGCAGACTGACAGCAATAGCAGTGCTGCCACTGTCCACATCCCAAGGCCATGAGATAATCCTGCAGAAGGATCCTGAGTGTGACCCTGCTTCCCAGCCCTCCACAGAGAGCAGAACAAATCTCACCTGAGCGCTTTAACCCCAGCCTAGGGTGAGATCTAGAAAGGAGGAGGATGGGTGACTTGGGAAGATTAGGGCACATAGCAAATTTGGCTAAAATCCCCCCAAACAAGGGAAGTCCCTCATCCCTCTTCCCCACTGGCCCCCTCCCCTCTCTGATCACCCCAGATAGCCCCAGGGAGAGACCCAATATCCCCCCTGCACCACCTCCCACATCAGGAAGCCACTGAGAGCCTCCCCACACACCATCTGCTCTCCCCAGGAGACTTGCAGGTGGCCGAGGACATCCCTCCCACACCATCTGCCTCCAGACCAGGTGGCCTCTCCTAATCAGCCCCCCATGCCTATCCCAGTCAACATTCCTGGGCCTCTGGCTCTGGAAAACCTCACACATGTCACCAGCATGAAACCTCATGGACAAATTCAAGTCTTTATTTGCCCTCTCCACAACTCAATGCTACACACAAGGTGCAGAAACTTGCTTCTAAGTTTCCTCGTCAAAAACAGTGCTTCTCCACACGCACACACAGCAGAAGGTGCTGCCCATTCCCTGCCCGCCCAGCAAGGACAGACACAGAGGTAGCCATGATATTGCAGGGCTTGTCCCCAGACATCCCATCCACAGGGTCAGTAGTGGCAAGCCCGGTATCCCTCATGGCTCCCAGCCACTGCTTGTGAGCAGAATATACCCTCATCTGACCGTGAATGTCAAATGGCAGGGACGTACATAGACATCAGCGTGTACGTGGCAGGAGCCATCCGCGTGCTGTGGGATTATTTTTAGCCTGACTGTGATCTAAATGTCAGAGGCGTTTTTATTTATTTTCTCTGTAAAGCTCAGTGCTTGAAATCCCCATTGGCAGAGGCTCACTCCAAGTCTGCTGTCGCAGTCGGGTCCTTCATTCCTTCCCACCCTTGGAAAAAATGTGCCATCAGGTAGGAGGGGAGGGTGACTGGCCCTGCATGCCTGGCAGGGCTGGCACCCCTCGGAGGGCAGGTGTCCAACCAGCCCTACAGCCTGACCTGCACCCACCTGGCCAGGCTGCAACTCAACCAGCTCTTCCAGCCTCCCCTTGTCCCAGGAAAGGTCTTACCAAAGTTGCAATGGACATCTCTAAAATGCAAAGGGCACAGGAGCCATACCTTTGAAGCAGACATGCAGTCAGCAAGGGCAGGCAGGTCACAGGATGCTTTGCTGCCCTTTAATTATGCGAGGGACAAAGTGTAACAATGCTGAGGTGTCACGGTGCCCTTGAAAGCCCATGGAAGACTCCCTGTAGATGGAAGGCCTGTTCCTTCCTGCTCCTCTGCCACTTGACCCATGCTCAGTGCTGCCCAGGAGCAAAGCTCAAAACAATTATAAACCTGTCCCAGCTCCTGCCAAGCTCACAGGACTCCATCTGCATGAAGGGTTCTAGGAGGACAAACTGTCCCTGAGCCAGGGCACCCTCGTCCCTGGGGTGACAGCATGGCACTGAAGAGCACAGCAGCACCCACCTCAGGCTGTGCTTTCCTGGGTTCCTAGGTCCTGACGTGTACCCCGCTTCACATGTTGATGGGTTATGCACAGATATTCCCCTTTTCTCATTAGGGAAGCAGATTTCAGGAGGAATGGCTGCTCAGAGAAGCACTGGCGTGTCTGAGGTAGCAGTTTTTTTCTTGTTTACCCGGCCACAGAGGAGCAGTAATGGCCTGTGTAACACAATAGCGAAGGAGGGCCTTGAACCAAATCCAGCTTGGAGAGTGTGACCAGTCCATAGATAACTGGGAAGAAAAGTCAGTGTTTTCCCGGCGGAACTGCCTATTTACATCTGAAAACAGCACAGACCTTGCCCGGAGTCTGGGACAAACAGCCTCTTTCACTGCCTGCTTCCCATGAGGCTTTCCCCTCCCTCTCCAAGAGGAAATTTCCAGTAACTTATATATAAAATGAATGCAAGTCTCTACTTCAGAGCCAGCTGTAAAACTCATACAGGAGGACCTCCCTGTCCCACAGCCGGTGCCACAGCAAGCTGCCCCCAAAGCAGGTCACAGCCTTCACGTGCGGGGAGCAAGGGAAGAGACAGCTCTGCCTGCACCTCTCCTGGTACAGGCCAGGCTTCAGGGGGTGGATCCAGGTGCTCAGACCCACAGGCACTGCCAGTACCATGGGCTAGGCAGGATTCCCTAATAGAGGATCCTGGGTCCCTGGGGGAGGTTGCGTTGCCATGTCATCTGCTGGGACACTGTGTGGTGCAGCAGTCCCTGGTTTCCTGTGAGATTGTATGAAACAAGGGATGGAAATAGAAATTTGGTGAGGGTAACATTCCTCCTCCTCCACACACCACCATGCCACATCCTGGGAATAACCACCAGGACTCAGCTAAGCAGCAATCTCTAGGAAATTTTGAAGGAATGTCTTTCTACCATATCCCATTTATCTTCTGCCTGGACTTTGCACAGATTAGGATTTGGGCCACGTGGCTTTCCTAATACAGTTCAGGAATTGTGTCTTCCATAGCTGTCAGGTTTCTATGTGCATCAGGCTGCACCAGTCCCTGAAGTTTTCAGGGAGCTGTGATTGCAGATGCTGCCACGTGGGAGTGAGACCGCCTGTTTGTCACAGCAGGCCTGAGGAAAAGCAAGAAAAAAGCTGGGTAATTAAACAGCACTCATCAGAACATACGCAAGAGACAAACAGCACAAAAATACCTCTCCTGCACAGAGCCTTGCAAGAAGTTGCATCGACATTTACTGACTGAAAATCTCCAGTTCCTAGGCTACTCTGACTAACATGATCCATGGGCCTGCAGTCATGGGCAGCATCCCAGCTGATCCCTGTCTGCTCCAGCCAGACCTGCTCACTGCTCTTCTGGGACGTCATTTCATGCTAACATGAAGTAGCTAAAGATAAAACCAAAGTCTTCCCACCTCCACACACAGAAGGGACAAATATGGGAAACTATTGTGTTCCTGGCTAGAAGAAAGCAGATGATTCCCAATGTACCTGCAGGTCACACCCCAAAGCATGGCAGCAAAATCGCAGGGCTGGGATGGAAGGAGGAAGGTGACCTTCCTTTGAGCACATCCCATAACTGATTTCACCATTACTGCTACCCCTGAGCCCGGGTGAGACTGCCAACCTGTGCTGCTCACACGCTTCCACTACACTGCAGACTCAGCCAGGCCTTCTGGGATTTGAGAGCCTATTTACCCAGGGGATTTCAGCAAACAGGAGATAAAGTGACTTACGGTGTTTTAAAAATAATGTTCCTGAATATCTTTTCTAAAGCGAAGGTGATGCCATAGATAATTTCTTAAAAGGAGGGTATAAAAGTGGTTGGCTGATAGCCAGTTCATGGTATCAGAATCAGTTTTCATTAGGAAGGGAGAGCTTGTGTGCTTATTCTTGTTTCTCTAATTGCTTTCTCTTCGTGCTACGAGGGTAGCCTGCTGTCTGCTTGTGCCTGGAGGCCTCAGGTCAGAGCCCTGCATAACTCATCCCTGATCTGCTAACATGAGGAACTATAAATAAATGGTGACACTGGAGGAGGAGAAGGAGGTGGGAAGGACTGTGCTTCTCAACCTAAGACACTCAGTCTAGTCAGCTTATCCAACAGAAGGTGACTGGTGACAGTCTGTAAATATTAACCAAGAGGGACTATTTCCGAGAGCTGAGGGCTCTGGCCTGGCAAAGATAAACAAAATTCTCTCTGAGCTGAAGAAATTTGGACTAAAAAGAAGTTGCAGATTATTTACAGTGAAGCAAATAGCTGCATGTTCTCCACTAAGAAGTATTTTAAAACATGAGGACCTGCTTAGTTTCAAGATCTGATGCAGCTTATTAAAAAAAAATCCCCAATCTGTGACTGCAAAGGAATCCCTTGGGAAACTGAGAGGAGATTGCAGGTGCTCCAAATGAGCCCTGCCAATTCAGGCCAGAGGATTTAAGACTTTACAGTGACAGTCATCCCCCTGACTTTTATCCCTCCTCCCTTCTGCCACCAGCTGCTGCTGCCAGGAGGGAGGAGGCACGTTCACCTCTGGTTCTCACAGCACAGCTGAGTCACCTGAACAGGATCAAGACCAGTTTAATTAATACAGCTCTCATGGAGGGGGCAGTGGTGGGGTTCACACACCCCTCCTCTCAGCACCAGGACCACCAAGGAGAAAATCCCTCAGCATGCCCTGCCAGGAGGCAGCAGTGCTTGCCTGGGAGACCCTGCCCATGCACTCCCAGTAAGAGCTGGGAGGGAGGGGATGCTGTGGAGAGATCTTGCTGCAGGGACACACAGACAGGAGTGAAGGACAAAGGACTGAGAGGAATAGCCCTGTCTTCTCCTTTGTTCCTGCTCTAACCTGAATCATGCATTTAAACATTTGGCACCCTGCACTACCTACAACATGATGCTTTCATGACGCAGAAATTTGGAGGCAGAGAGAGGGAAGCAGAACCAGCATATACAGAAAGGAGGACCTTAGGGAGGTGATGCTACAGCCATAGGCCTTCCACCTCCTTGTAAGCAGGAATGCCTACACCGGTGCAGGTACTTGTGTTACACACAAGCATGCTTGCACCCACACTTACCTTTGCTAACAGCAGAGGCAGCCACAGAGTCTGAATTTTCTAGGTTTTACTTCTGTGTCCGTAAAAAGCAAGTTTGCTTCTGTTTCTGTCTCCCTGCAATTATCATGAAATACTTTCAAGAGAGCAGCTCTGTCTTCTCGGCTGAGCGAGTCTTTGATGTCCAGCACTGCACTCAGATGTTCCTTCCTTTCCAAAAGGGTAAGAGGGCAAGTCAGTGAACAAGTCAAGTGAAAAAACTTCCTTCCTATCACCGAGTTTTGCTGGGCCAGACCAAAGACAGGAAGCTTCCGAGCTCTTTTTGACACCTTCTGGCCACCTAACAAAAAGGAGGCCATTTCACAAGACCTGTGTGGGATATGACTGAGCTCATGGGTCCCAAGTCCAGTGCACGTAACATCCTTATTAAACTGTGGAAATCTTCACTTCAGGTTTCTCCTAGAAAAAGATCCATATCCACCTTAATAGGTTTCAGGCAACTCTGCATTTGATCATTTGGAAACATTTTTGGTATATTTTCTCCTCTCAGTTGGAGCTACTTCTTGTGCATCTGGAAGGCTGTGGGGTTTTTATTCTACATAGCATTGCTTTGCTAAGTGGGGCCACACCATATTAGTCTGCCTAACAAACAGGGCAAATGTATCTAAGTCAAAGAGTTAAACATACAGGAAGCTGCTGAAATCAAGAACAGTGCAACTGCTAACACCAGGATGACCTCCTCTGAGATCTTGATCAAAATAATATTCTCCTGAGTACTTCCTAGGCCAATTTCCTATACTATATATACATATCTATAAATATATAGTTATATATATATCTATTTTTATGTACGTGTCTATATAGTAAGAAAGTAAGAACTGCTATGATGTATCAGATAAGCTGCTTTTTAGCTCATCTTCAAAAGTAGAAAATGCTTAGGAAAATAATAGAGAAACCAGTTAAAGCATAACACGATCTCTTCCTTCACTGGGGCTTATATCATGACTGTCATTTTGAATAGGCACTGAAATAATTATCTGCCACAAATGGTCTGCTCCCCATTTGAAGCTATTCACACTTCTGGCCTTCACAGCATCCTGTGACAGAAAGCTCTACATGTAATCATGTAAAGTTGGAAAAATACAGTTACCAGTATAAGACATCAGAAAAAAAAGATAGATGTATTAAACCACAGACTTTGGAACAAATGCAGCTAGCTAAGATCTCATCTTCCTAATAAAAGCTATGTTTCATTTCTATTAACAGCTTCATGTGAGAAATGGAATTATATATTCTTGCTGAATACACCTAGGCTTTTGGGGAAATACTTATACCTAGAAACAGGTTGGTGAAGTGTTAAAAACAAAAGCCAAGGGCTTGGACGTTATGAAATGCCTGAGTTAAGCATGCTCTTGAAGCCTACATTTGGCATGTAGATGGCTGTAAATTGTCCATTCAGGTAGTATTTTTCCACAGCAGTCCTGCTTTGTTAAAACCCTTTTCATCCATCCTTCACCTTTACAGAAGGACATCTCAAGTCCACTGGTTAGTGTTTGGCAAAGTTATAAACCATGTCAATCAGCATCTGAGAATAGGCAGCACTGAGTTCATCCAAAGGTAAGCATTGTGACTGGCCCAGAACACTGCAAAAAGTATTGCAGGACTAACATTACTGTAGGTCTTCTGGTGGCAAGTAACCATGTGAGAAACTACAGAAGTCAAACCAATAAAAGGCCTCACCTTAGACCAGGAAATTCTTTTAAAATGGGCAGAAGAGCTATTTTCATCCCTTCAGCATCAGAAGTTTGTATAAGCTCTAAAATTGCTTTTATAGGATCCTTCAGGGGACTAGCTGCAGGACCCTGGGGAGAGAAGCAAAGGTGTGTTCAGGGCAAGGGAAGCAGCACACGACATTAAGAGCTGGGCTCATATCAGACCTGGGGATATCACCGTGTGGGTCAGGATCTTTACAGGAATGTCAGTGCATGTATAGAAGCCTGGTTTTCCTCCAGGGTAGGAGAAAAGAAACTAGGGTATAACCACAGACTGCTTCCAGAGTGGCTGGGCAACTACCTTCAGCAGCACAGAATCCCCTCCTACATTTGAGGAAAAACTTCTTTGCTGTGCAAGTGACAGAACACTGGAACAGGCCTGTATCTGTTCCTGTGTGGCCTGCCCTGGATGTTCCTGCACTGACAGGGGCTTAGACTCCAGAGGTCCCTTCCAACCCCTACCATTCTATGACTCTATGATTTACTTTGGCAAATCAGGCAAATGTACCTTGTTTTTCCCTACATCACCTGTCCTCCTGAGGCTATTTTACCCTTTGGGAAGTCATTTGCTTCCAGAGGTAAGCACAGCCCTCTACCCATGTGAAAACAAGCTCTGCTGGCCAGACATGATGGCATTTCTGCTGCCCTGGAGCAAGCCCAGGGACAGAAAAGTGACCTTGGGGAGAGAGTGAAGGGACACAGATCCTCCAACTAGAAAAACAGAAAAGATGGGTAGCAGGGCTAGACACTGTAAAGGGTATGACATGGCTGGTAGGTACTGCGTATGGTCACCTCCCTCTAGGCTGGAGCACATAGAAGAAGAAATCCTCATCAAGAATCTCGCAGCATTTTTAGCAAAGCCGGAAGAAGCAGAATGCGGATGAACTGCCAAGAGAGAGCTTCAGGTCTTCTTAACTTTTTTCACTGGTGCGGTAATGTGATTAAATTGCTGAATTATTGATGCCATCATGCCAACAGAGACTCTGTGACAAAGCAAACCTGAAGAACGAGCTGCCAAACTGGGGCAGGAGAAGCCCAGGTTCCCCTGATCTCCACAGGGCATCAGTAACAGCAGGCTGCATTCTCAGTGGAGCTCACCTCCGCATTGAACATAAATTAAAAATAATAGTAATTTTTGAAGACAGCCTTCTCTCTCTGTTCCTCTGCACTGCAGACACACAGCATGTCTAGCTCTGCACAGCGCACAAGCTGTACTCAGCTCCTTAGGCACCAATACTGTACAAGCTTCATACTTGGCAAGCTCACTATTAGAAAATGCTAATTAATTTGAAGGTGTCAGATTTAGTTAAGCACTATGCAGACAGGCAAGGTCAGAGGTAAACAGCCTGCAATCTAAAAGCACAAAAATTGGTGTCTTGTCAGCAGTGCTCTAAGTGCTCTTTGGAGAGAAAAAAGGTATTTCCTAAAGTGTTTTGAGGACGTAGGAGAAGGAAGAGCCTGAAGAGAAGGCAGAGCAGGGCAGGGAGCAGGTGCAGCCTGTGCAGCAACTGCACGATAAATTCGGTCTGCAGCAGACTACATATTTTGCATGCATAACCGTGTACCTCATTTGCCTGAGGATCAGTCTGTCCCCTGCAAATCACTCATGCATTTCCTCCTTGAGGTTTTTGGTGCTCCCACATCAAGTAAGAAAGCGAACAGGCTAGGAACGCAAGGGAAGCAGTGCTAACTAGATGCAGACTTTTTTCACCCAAGCTGAATGGAGCATTTTAGTAGATAATTCAATTTCCTGTATCTCCTTTACACTATCAAACCAGCTTTCCTTGCACATTACATCCAAAGCTGATGCTGAGCACAGCATTACTGGTAAACTTCAGAGTTAAAATCAGAGAATCCTCCTGCTATTTCCAACAGCTCAATTGCTCAAAGCATTGACTCATCTGTGATTGATCACTCCATGAGAGGTGGGTCTACAACACTGGCAGCTTCCAGCTTTCCACCGTGAAACTAATGCATTTATTGTAATGGGTCTGACAGCTTTTTGAAGGAGCCTACGGATGGTCATTTTGATTTCACTTTATTCTTAGGACAAAGTAAGAATTGATGTCAAATTTCTTTCAGGAGGACTTGTCTGGGAGAAAATAGATATCCAGTTCCCAGTACTTAAATTCACAGGTCATGAGAATGACTCAGAATATGTGAAATTATTAAAACCAATAAAGCTGAGGGGTTTTATCCACTCTGTCTGACTTTGCAACCGTTAATGTGATGCTCAGTTCAGCCTCTTATGAAGTGCTATGGCTGGGCACTCTCAGCCTGTATTTGCATGTGCCAGGGGACGTTGCATGGCAGCGAATTTCCGGCTGGAGTGGCCACAGGAGGGGATGCTGCTGGCATTGCAGTCCTTACCCTTGGGTACTCAAGGGACTCATGTGACAGCCTGGTGGCATCCATGGATGCCGTGAGCAGCCCTGCCAATTACATTGGATTATGAATTAAGCAGAGAGGCTTTTTTAAGCTTCTGAAGTTGCTTCTGCAAATCATACCTAGCATTTTTCCACAAGTTTTCTTCAAAGGTGTGGCTCTGATTTTACACCCAACCTATCCCTTCTGCTATGCATCTTTACCTCCTAATTGTGTGAGGTGTTTACCCTTGCAGGAAGACTCACTTCTCCCTGAAACCGTCACCAACCACAACAGCATCAGCATGTTTCCACCCGTGAAGAAACACTGCAGCACAGGGAAATGGCTCACGCAGCCATCAGCCCAGCTCCGCAGGGCTGGGAAAGGCCTGTGGGGAGGGAGGAGGCTGGATGGAGGGTTGAAAATGCACATCCCATGTCCAGGGATGAGCAGCTATACAGGGCAATCCAAGAAAGTGAAGATGTGGAACAGCTGATTTGGTTCAACACTGCAGAGGCTCAAGGGAAAGCACTAGGGTGAACAGAGCTCTTCCTCATCTCCACCCCCATGCCATGTACCAAAGGCTTGCCTGGGGGAGCTGACAACTTTGGAGCTGTCTCACCAACTCAGAGGAGAGCACCTCATTCTTATTTCAGTGGCAGAAGTGCAAAACATGCCTCCTCTAGTCACAGGTTTCAAAACTATAAACTAACAGCTTCTGGCAGATCAGAAGGGCCATCAGCACATTTGATGGTCAGTTCTGTGGAGCTGGATACCACTGTGGTAAGATGTCTTAAACTTTTCTGTTGCTTTCAGAGCCCTTTCTTCTGCTGGTACTATTCTTGATGACAGAAAGCAAAATTGTAACCATATCAAAGACTTACTAAGCACTCTTTAAAGATGGTTTGCAGCATCCTATGATCTTCTTCTATCTTGTCAACAATCATCCTCTTCTGCAAAGAAGATCGTTTTCTGGAAGTGGTCAGGAGGGCCTGCACATATTCTGTAATAATGATGGTGTTGACAGCCTTGATGAGGGCCTGTTCCAGAGCAAAGACGCCCAGATTAAATTACTTGTACTAAGCAAGGACCAGACCATACCTCTAAGACTCTGGCCAGTGTAGACAGCAGTTACAGGGTCCGTGCAGATGGCTGTCCCATTTTATTGCTTAACTATCCCTTTAAAATGACTGGTCTAACACACGGGAGTACCTCCAAGCTCTATGTGGATGACATAAACATTTCTGATAAGTGTGGAGACAACCAACCAAAATCAATGGGACCAGTTAGCTGAGCCAGATGATGCTTGGCTTAGCCAAGCTAACAAACATGCCACTTGGGGGCAACTTGGACTGCAGACAAAGCCAGATCCAGCCTCGTCCAGTGGGGAGCACCACCGCTAGACATCTTCCAGGGCCATACCCTTGGGCACACTGTTGTGGCTGGGCACAGAGAAGTCCCTTGGACATCTCTGAGCCAGCCACTACCTGCTGAGAAACCCCAGTGCTGAGACCATGCAGTGCCTGAAAGGGGGAGGGAGAGTGAGTGTTTCCAAGGGGAGATGGGCTGCTGCACAAAAACCACATTTTCATTAGCAATTGAAATCAGAGCAGTTTTAGGCTACAATCCAAAGGTACAGGAAATCCCCACCCCTGTCCAAAACAGACAAAGCAAGAGACAGACAGCTCTGGCTGCACTACCGAGCTGCTGCTTGCCCCAGCACTAATGTGACATAATGTCCACTGACAGGCTCTGAACAACAGCAGAATAGCTCCTAATTTTTTCTGTTCCATTACCTTTTTCCACATTTCAAAATGTTAATTAAAATCAGCACTGACAAAGAGCCTGCAGACCTGGGAGGGTGAGAGAAAGGGAGTCCAGAGCTTACTGGGACGCACACAGCACAGGTAGCAGCAACCTGCGTGCAAAAGAGGGCACCCCAGGTACCAATCTCATTGTCAGAGAGAGAGAGTCAAGGTGTCATGAGACCCTAGACAACTTGTTTAGCCTACTGTAAAGGTGAAAAAAATGTAAGCACTCTGTGAGGTTGTTCTTGGCCAACCCTGGAATATTTAACTCTGCCTGAGAGACTATCTCCATGTATCCACCCTCCATCAAAGGGATAAATGTTCCTTACAACCTTAGTTGTAAGGAACCAAGTTAGACGCTGAGAAGACTTCCAGTATAGTGGTACTGGGACATTGGTAGGATGAGAGATGGCCCAATGCTGCCCCTCTGTATTTGGGAGTTACATTCATTTTCCACATTTCTGCACTTGTTGATCTCTCTGCTGAGATTACAGCAAAGTCCTAACTGTCACGGTGAAGCAGATATCCAGCTCTGTTGGATAGAGGAACTGGACTGGCACCACTAGATCTTTTAAAGCCCTTTTAACAGCACACAAAATTGTAGTTTGGATTAATGTTCAAACACTGTGCCATCCAGAGGTTTAAGGACTAGTTTTAGTGATTTCCAGAGTAATACCTTACTCTTACTTTCTTAGTTATTTCTTACCTCATACAAATCTGGTTTTTTCTTCCCAAACACCAAAAAGCTTTGCTTTAAGGATTCAAGGATGTGGCCAAAACCACTGTCACACTTTTTGAAGTGCTCCTTCAGCGTTCCCTGAGGAAAACAGACAGACAGAGTCAAAGGGTGAATATGTAGAGACATAGCACAGACAACAGACATGGATTATTGTTCTTTTGCTCTTTCTGCTCTCGGAAACAGACCCTGCAAGCTGCAGCATCCTGTGCTTTCATTTCAAAGAAAATCAACCATGAAAGAAAGAAACAATTCAAATTTTGGAAGGATGTATTAAGTTCTTAAACCCAAACCCTGAAGACCAAAAACTACAGAAAAATGGGTGGCATTAGCTCTAATCCAGGGACTATGTAAAATGTGCCCCCATGGATGGGGAATGCAGGAAGAACCAGCTGCCCAGTGCCCTTCTGCTCTGGCATCTTGCTCCCAGCATGGCCATTTTCTCTTATTCAATGGGAGAGTATAACAATCATTTAGCAGGCAGGCAGAGGTTAAGCTCTGTCTTTCATGATTTGAAGCCAGAGAAGGACTGAAAACCTGAGCCCTAGGTCTCCTGTTCTTCTCAGAGTTGTCCATGCTCCCTGTCAAAACCACACCCAGATCCCATCTCAACATGGGGGCCCACTGGACAGGCTGGCAATGTGCTCTGGAGACCAAAACTGCACAGTGTGGCCAGGGTTTCTATTGTAATTTTCCTTTTTCTGCTTTCAGCATGCTCAAAGGAGCCTGTGCAACGAGCCTGAAGATGATCAGGGGAGCTTCCCAAGGAAACACACAACACCAGATGCTATTTAGGAGTTTGCAATTGTGTGAGCTTGCAATCTAGACATGGAGCCCAGGATGTGAAGGTGGGTGTCTGGGCTAATAGCGTAGTTTTAGAAACTGTGAAGGGAGGGAAACTTGTCTCAAGGGAGGCATACATTTCTGGTCACCTTCTCTACATCCTAACTATCCAACACAGCCTTGGGCTCCAGGAGTTATCACTGCCCCAGGAAGATGCCCAGTTCCTAGGGATTAATAGGTACCCGGTGAAGTTCAACCCTTGAGGTCTGGGTGTCCAGGGACAGCAGAGGGTGCCCATTTGTAGCACAACAAATACTACAAACAGTGGAACTGGGATCCTAACAACTGGAAAATACAAAGCTGTCAATATACAGCTTCAGACAAGTCAGGGGAGGGTACTGGGTCTGAAGACCAAACTATGGTTTCACCCTTTCCAAATCAGGCCATGAGAATGAAGTGGGTGCTTGTCCTACAGTCTGAAAATAGTCAGTGCTAACATGTGTCTCCCATACCTTGACTTTAGAAGTGATTGTCTGCAGGAAATGCTCCGTAATCTCATCTTCCATCCTGTCTAGAAATCCATTTACCTTAACATCCTGACCAGTGCTGGCACTGCAGATGTACGTTAACTTACGCCAGACAGTTCTGGTAAAAAAAAGCATATGGAAAATATTGATCAGATCAAATCAGGCTATTCTCTCAGATCAAAACTCTTCCTACAGTAACCAACATATCTGCCTGTGTAACTGAATGGACACGTGCTCAGATCCAGAGACAGCTCAGTGACCCACAGAAATGCACCCACCTTTTAGTTATCTGTCATTAAGATACTGACTCAAGGACATGAAAGCTCAGTGCACACAAATGACACCTGTACACATCACTAGTGAGATTAGAGAAGTAAAAATACATATTGTTTTCAAAAATGAGTAGGCATGAAGTGGTCTTGACAAATGGAAGCTGGGTGAGCATCCTGTGTGCCTCTGACACCCTACAAATACAAGACAAACAATTATCTTCCATCAGACTAGTCTTCAAGTCAACAAATCCTGGTTGAAATGATCACCAGCTTGAAACCAGACATTTTAGTTTCTGGAAAAACTCCATGTATAACATCGTTCTCAATATCACTGTAAAGAATCACATAAAAAGCCTCATAAGTATTCAGTCTGGGATATTGCTGATGCCTATTGCATCAGCAATAGGCAAATATAACAAATAGAAGAGCTACCTAGGCTCAGAAGAGCTACCTAGGCTCAGCACAAGGCTCTCATGTGAAGTAAGCACTGTGCATATGCTGGGTTTGGGTGTTTTGCTGAATCCAGAGATCCCCAGATAATTTTACACAGGAAGAAGAGAAGCAACCTTGTTTTCTCCATCACTGCAAGCACTTCTGAAATAGCTCGTAGGTGCAAACAGCCTCCCCCACGCTTCTGTGCTTCCTTGCCTCCCTCCTTCCTAGCAACTCCAGGGAAAGCCGGGCATGTTCAACTGGGTTTCATTCAGCAAAGCACTTAGGCTTGGGCTCACCTAGAGGTGTGCTGGGACATGAATTTCAGAGCAACATTTATGAGGCTTTCCTAATGGGAGAGAGTCAGGCCAGGGAAAAGAATCACATCGCAACACATGGCAGGGCAGGCCAGGATAGTGGCCCCACATGCAGCATGGCAGTGCTGCCTGCCTCCTGCTCAGCGTCATGGGCACCAGGAAGAGCAAGATGGCTATGGGCCCTGTACCTGCGGGCCCTGGGAGCATGCAAGAAGCAGCAGTACAGTGCTGCCAGCATAGCAGTCCTAGCCCTGACTTGAGTCTCCCTCTCACTGGGGCAGTCAGAGCAGCTCTGAAGGGGTCTTGCTGACCACAGCTGACTTCCTCCATGCTTAAGGGTTGTTGTGCATGGGGTTGGACAACCAGATCCAGCTGGAGGCAAGACTGATCCCATAGCAGAGTCAGAAGAAGATCAGACAGCAGAAAATTCATTTCACTTCCTATGTCGGTACGGTCTGGTTTCTAACCTGAGAATGCAGCAGTTCTCCAGGATTCGTAAGCTGCTGCAGATTCCTGGGCAGCCATCAAGCTGGAGAAAGCTTCTTACTTCATTTTCATAGCTAAATTAAAATAGGAAGACATATCTTCAATCTGGCATGCTCCATAATGCATCTGACAGTGTTAGCCCAGCAGCAAACAGGAGAAATATTTGGAGATATCTGTCTTTTCAGCATGCACAGTTTCGCTCCCCAGTGTGGGAGCTACAGCAGAACAAAGACGCTCTCTGTTCTGCCCAGCTGGCAAGGAAGGAGAGCACAGGAACAGCACAGGGAGAGCCCTCAAGCTGCCTGGGTGCCACTGCTAGGGCTCGAGAGGCAGGAGGTTCATTTTACCATTGCTGTTGCTGCAATATTTTCTTCTGGGAAGCAACTCAGGCTTTGCCAATAAAGCTGCAGAATAAAGCCTCAGCATGGGTGAATAACCCACAAAGTCTATCGACTGCTTCATCAGAGCTTCAGTCTCACAAATAGCTCCTGGATAACTTCATTTTATAGGAATTTTCTTCCTCTCGTAATGTGAGGTGGCAAGGATCTTAAATCAAACCTCGTTCTGAAATACTCACCTAAAACCAGCAATACTGGCATTTTCTGCTGTGGGGGATACAGAGGGAGGGAGATGACCAAGAACAAAAAGCAGATAAACGGAGCCAGAAGAAGTGGTGAGAGAGCAGAAAATGAGAAGAAGACATTCATCCTCCTCTGAGAAGCAGGACAGAGCAGAGCTCCTCACCCTCCCAGCAAGCCAGCAGAAAGCACCGTGCCTGAGAAGCACAGACAGGGTAAGAAGGGCCAAGCCTTGGTACTGGCCATGTGGATGCCCCTCTTTCTGCTTGCTTTTAAGGTCTGAGACTCTCCAGAAATCGCCCAAGGCTTCAACCTTTCCAGGAAAGGATGGTGAATGCAGCATTGCTAGTCACTTCATCAGGCTTTCTTTCTTCTGAGCGCTAAGGAGGTTGCCAAAGAGGAAAACATCATCTTTCCTACCTCTCCAGGAAGCTCAGGCACTCCTCCAGGCATACAGCTTCCACCTTCTCGCTCAGACTTTCACTGACATGCCAGGCAGCCTCCGTCTTCTCTGTTAGTATCTGTGGATTTCAAAGCATGAAAGGAGAGCAGGCCAAAGCCATTTGTTCCCTATGCAGTGAACAGGAACACATCCTGCCCCTCACCCTGCTGCAAATCCCTCTGTCTTCTATGCAACAACTTCTGTTTCTCTTTTGAGAGCCCTTGTGGAAAGAAAAGTATTTTTAGGAGCCTGATTTCAACACCTGATCCTACACCATTGCTACAGCTGCTTTCATTGTGATCAACAGGCTGGAGGAAAGTCCTGCACTCAGGGGATAGCCCATCCCTACAGATGCTCTCTACTAGCGATGTCCAGCCTGGCAGCTCAGCTCAGCTCAGCTCATACAAAGACCTGTCTGCAGGAGCAGCTGTGCTTCTAAGTCACTCATTCTTGCAGATAAATTTGAGCGCAGCCAATAAAAAACAGGTTAGGCAGTTCTAACTGGTGCCTTGTGCCTCTGCCAGAGTCTCTACCAGGGACTGTCTGAAGAAGACAGTTGTCATCTTCCTAGCCACCACCACTCACACCTGACATGGCACTGTGTGTTAAACCCTATCTCGCCTGTCTCACCCCACTGACTCCAGTTGGGTAGCCCAGGTGCCTGCAGGAGTTAGGCTGTGCCAGACAGCTAAAAATCCACCCCATATTGGGCAGGCTTGAGCAGGTGGCAACTTAATGCTGCCCATTAGTTGCTCTGTGGAAACAAAAGCTTGCAAGGGGAGGAGAGCCAGATGGATAAAAGGAGACAGATGGACTCATAGGCCGTGCTCTCCCAGTGCTCCAGGAAGCGTCAGCCAGAGACAAAGGGTGACTCACATCGTCAGTGGGTTTTTCCACTGCTCACAACAGATGCAAAAGTTCACCCAAAGGGACAAGATAAAATATGCCACCCCAAAGTGTCAGGAAACCATGGCTGATGAGTTTCCATGACACCTTGTTCATTTTCTATGTTATCTTTAACCATCAGCCTGAGAAAATTGAGGGGGCGGTAATTTCATCAGCCTTGCCTATTTATCCAGGCTTTTCCATCACCTACCCCAGAGCATTCTAACCTGTCAGTTCCATACACAACAGAGCAAAACCACTCATGCTGAAGTATGGCCAGATGTTGCAGATATGAGGACCACAGCATTCAAACCAGGCTTTGGCCTAGTCCTGATTAGAAACCCATGCTCTGCCAGCCAGAAGCAGAAAAAAACCCGAAAAAACCCATCTGGGTAACTAAAAGCCACCCTAGCACAGGTACATCTCTGAGTACACCACTGCTCCACAGCTCCAGCGGAGGGAGCAGTCCCCTTTGTGAGCTCTGCACTGGGTGCCTGGGTCTGAGTTGGACCAGAGAAGTCCAGTTTTGCCATCTAAAGCTGTATCCTCACAAGGAAGGGCAGCTGCTCTTGATCTGTGATGCCTACCACCAGCTTCTATCAGGGTGCCTGAGGTTGTCTGCCATCCCAAAGAACCACGGGACTACTTCCCTCTCCCATGACCTGAAACAGGACTGCTGCTGGGATGGTGGCTGTGGAGAAGAAAGATAGTCAGACCAGCCCACAGCCTGCCCCTGATCTGTAGCACCACTTGGCTCCCCATGTAAACTCCAGGATTTATTTTAAGCCTCCTGTGGGTCTTGATCCAAACACCCTCTGGCCATGGTATGTACTGCTTATAAATCAGCAGAGCACACTTCTGTGATGCCCTTCGAGCACTTGCCTTCACTGTGCTCTGAAGTAGTCCCTCGTGCTGCCCAACTCATCGGGGCAGCAGTTGCAGCTGCACCCAGCACATAAGCAAGGAGCAAGCTGCTTGATGTGGGGACCCGCAAGGGCTCAGCAACTCTTGCTGCTTTTATAAAAGTGCTCTGCAGAACTCGTTCAGAGCAGACCAGTTAACATACCCCATGACTTTCCAAGAGGTTATATGAAAATGCAGGAGCATATATGAAAATGCAACTTTAGCTTGAATCAGCTAATTTCAGGCTCATCCTTTTTCAGTTAGTTTAGTTTTCTTTACATAGGCACAAGAGAAAAACAGGTTTGGGAGCAAACAAATGCAGTTTAAGTATGGCAGGTAACTTGCAAGTTTTAACACACTGAGCTTAGCCCAGGATGTGCAAAACTGGGTCTTGCCAAGTACCCATATACTTGTGTGGAAAAACACATTTGCTCCAAAATATGAGAACTTTTCAGTTCTCCTGGGTTTACCTGAATGACTGCAGCATCTGCACAAGGGGGTTTCCCAATATCAAAGGCTTCTTTCAGGGCTTTCCCTACTTCTTTCTAAACATTAAAAGAAAAGAAAAAAGAACAGTTGAGATACAATGGCATTCATAATGAGTTAGGCTCACCAGCCTCTCATTATGCATTTGGACTAGATGAATTTCTGTCTCTATTTTTTTGGCTGTCTTGTTTAACCCAAAGCCTGGCTATTTTCCAGCTGACCTAATAACATTGTTCTGTTTTGTTCTGTACTGTTTGTTTGAGTTTAAACGATTTGCAGCTTCCTTTCATCCCAGTGTCAGCTCGGGTTATCTACAGTCTTCCCTAGTTAGCTTAGCTCAAATGAAGGCGCCCACACAGCAAAACAATGCTTAGACACAACTCTGTGCTCCCAGCTACTGTAGCTGAGATTTTCCACCCTTCCTAGCTCCAACTGGCACCCGCATAAACCAGCCAGTGCTAATTAAAAGCATTCCCTCACTTGAGCCAGGGACTTGTGAGCGCAAAGAGGAGTTGGGTTAGTGTTTAGAGCTACTGTCATGGTGAGATGAGCCCCATGAGGCTGCCTGCTGGGAAATTTCCCAAGACTTGGCTGGCTTATGGTAGTTTGAATGGGCTGTAAAAACAAAACTAACACTGCATAGAAAGGGCTCCTTGCTTAAAACATGATCTGACCTTTATAGAAGCTTTAGACTCAAAAGACTGGCTCACTTATTTATTCTTTCATTTCTGCATCTTCCCCCAAGGAAATAGAAAGAATGTAAAGTCTGATATTCCATTTTTGTCTTTGTTCTTTTTTGGCTGATGAATTAGAAAATTTGTGGCTGTCACTGAAGAATTTCATCAAAAGTATATTCAAAACAACTGCTCTGCTATATTCATTGAAAATTATTACTCAAAGACAAATAAGCAGTTGCAAACAACCCAAGAAAAATTCCTTTCCTCCTGAGTGCCATCACCTGATTGTGAGCAATTGTGTGAACATGATGTGCTGAGATAACACATCCCAGCCAAGCTGCACAAACACTTCTAGCGTGCCCCAGCTGCACAGTAAAATGTGTCAGCTTAAGCCAACATGAAGGTCTTGCTCCCCAATGGGACAAAGCATGCATTTAGTTAGTAACTGCAAGGCAACAGCTTGTCGAGCCACAGTATTTAGTTGCTTTGGATCAGACGATGGATTTGAATTAGCATGAGCTTGCCTGTGTAGCTCTTGTGGTGACACCAGCACGTCAGACACCAAAGCTCCAATGTGAAGAAGGCCAGAATTTCTGCTGTAACAAACAGGCCCATAAAAAATGTCCAGTTTCATCCTTGTCTCTCCCTATCTGAGGGTGCTCCCTGGACTACCAAAACATGGTACTCCATGCTGTAAAAGCTTCAGATCTATGGTTGACCAGCCCACTGGTACTTCCTCTCAGAAAACACAAGAGGCTGAGTTATAACTTGAGTCCCTCATCCATCCAGCTGATGCTTTAAAACATGCAAGAATTTATCATCCTTGAGACCTCTACATCATTATCAAGTGCAGTCAAAACTGCCTAAGATGCTCAGCACAGGTGGGAGCACACTGCTGACACACTGGCAGGCAGATGGGCAGAACAACTGCACAGCCTTATTTGTTTGGGCAGCAGCAGCTCCCCAGCGAAAAGTCTCCAAAGCACACGAGCTTCTCAGTTTTCCTTTTGCCTGCTTGAAAAAATAGAGGGAGGGAGGGAGACACAAACCCAAGTGATCCTTTGCAGATCAGTCTAAACCCTCCTTAAGCTTTTGTCCAGGTGTGCATGACCACTCCTGCCATCTCCGTTTCTGGACAAAGAGACAGTTTTGAGCTGAGGCTGCAGAAGCAGGAGAGACAAATTTCATTTTCCACCTCTCAGTATTAGAATGAACCCTGGTATCACACTGGAAGGTTTGCCTTGCACTTATGTCAAATGGCCCAGTACAGATCGACAACCCTATCTATAGCACCACCATTTCCAGTTCACCAACCTTGCAACCTTTTCAACCTTGCAGAGCCCCCTTGCCCTAGACAAATCCTGGTTGAGGGAACACTGACTGCATGCAGAGCTGGCCGAGTTCCCCACAGGGGTATTTGGAACTGGTTTTGAGCCCCACATGGCGTCTGAGTAGCACCTTCAGGTGTGGTCATAGTTCTCATCATTCCTTTCTGTTTCAAGTGTTTTTAGTTTGCACAGATACCAGGCTGGTGCTCCCAGTGACAAGCCAGGTATTCATAGGCAAAGCAGACTATAGTTTATTCTGGTCAGTCTCTTTTCATTTAGAAAAAATTAGTCATCCACTGAAGTGGCAAAACCCATGCCATGTGATCTATAGTCACAATTGCTCAGAGATAACTGATGGGATATTTCCTTAATAGCAGCTTCTTGTATATTTGGAGTAATGAAGGGCTGGAATATCCTGGAAAAAGAAATAAAGGGATAAAGCAGGTTTAAATGCTATGTCACTGAGCTGAGTGAAGAGACATCCATAATTTTTCCATATGGAGTCAGCTTATGTCCACTTAAGCTCATTAGCTTGAACCTGGAGCTGGTCCTAAGCTGGCCAAGTTTGAAGCGAGCTGGGCCACTGCTGTACCACACTCTCAGTGATTCCAGCTCTGTTCTCTATGTACAATGTGGCACCATGCAGAGCTGTGATGCTTCCAGATCCAGGCTGGCATGGAAAAATGCAGCCAACTCAGGGCAGTATGGCACAAGAGCTCATAACCACTGCCAGACCTAAGCAAGCCTGCTCAGTGCATGGTCCATCAGGAAAGCAGAAAGCCAATGGTTAAACAAAAGCTTTCTCCAGCCATTACATTGGAGGGAACTAAAAAAAAAATACAAAATAATATATTAATTCTCCATCACTGTTAATTCAACATCTGTGAGCTTTTGTCAATGACACAGTGACATGTTCTAAGATAACCTCACTACCCCGAGTAAAGTAATTTCCTTCATTGAAATACGTGCTAAAAACAGACCTCAAGAACATGTGGTCTTCCCCAGGGTTACAATTAGAAACAGCCTATAAAGATGCTTAATGTTAAACACTGAAATCAGTAGGTTTTAAGCATATTGTCATCAGCTGGCACCTCTGCTCCCCTGTTTGTCACTACTTTCATGTTCTCCTTGAGAGAATAGGTCTCGAGGAGTATCTCAGCAATTTTGAGTACTTTCCCTGGGATGATTCAGCAGTTTGACATGGAATTTCCCCTCCTCTGCTCCCTGGGGGCTGGGGGAAAAGCAAAACAAGAAAGAATGGAGTGTGGTAACTCCTGCAGCTGCATTTCAGCTTTAGCTGAATCTAAAAGGCCTCACTGAGCTTTCCAAATAGCATGGTTTCCTCTGGAGCTCCCTGTTGCTAAAACACATCTTCTCTGCTTTGTTTGTATTCCACACAGCGAGACAAAAGGATGAGCTCTGCTGAGAAAAGAAAGGGATCCTGCAGCCCTGGAGCTGAGGTCACCTGTGGGATTGCAAGGCAAGACACTGCTCCCACCTTACAGGAGGGCTGTGCCAGGTGTACACCAGCTGCACGATTTCTTGTGCTGGGCTCTGGAAATAATCCTTGCTATAACCTCAGCAGTGTCAGTCCAGCAGGCTGGAGAGGGCTGTGAGGAGTCCATATAGAATCATAGAATGTTAGGGGTTGGAAGGGGCCTCTAGAGATCATTGAGTCCAACCCCCCCTGCCAAAGCAGGATCACACGCAGACAAACCTGTCAGCCTCAACATCCTGTACAGCTGAGGCAAAGGGGCTATAGAAAAATGCCAATTATTGCTCACTGTGGGTTCATTAACAACTGGAGAGAAGATGAACAGCATCTTGAAATGGCCCTCAGTAAGGAAGTGGATTTCCCCCATAGCCTCCCTTTCCTCTCAATACATTGGCTTCTGAGCAGGGTAGATTGCAACACTATGGAGTTGCAGCAACAGGATGAAGAGAGATTTGCAAATGTCCCAACATCTCTTGGCTAAGGAGCAAGGACAGGGCAGCATTCCTTTGGCAGAAGATGGTCATGGATCTTCACACCAGGGCTCTGCAATGAAACCTGGCCAAGACAGAGACCTCGGGGCTCATGCACACTGGAGCAGAGATGGCTCAGCTAGCAAAGGAGCAGATAATTTAACAAGGGCATCCCTTATTTTAAAACCATGGGAATAAAACAGGCAGATTGGGGTAAAACTCCTTGATTTCTTACCCGGGCGACTTCAAGTAACTTTTCCTCAGTCTTCAAAGTAATCCACACGAGACACTGTACACCAAGGGAAAGGCTGTGCTGGGGGTTCTGCCTGGGTCTCAGACCTGTCTTGCTGTCACTGCATACAGAAACAAGAGCTCAGCCAGAGGGGCAGCTTTCCACTGATCCACAGCCCATCACCCACCTGGCATCCCCTGCTTGGCACAACAGCCCCATGCTAAGCAAACAGGGTCCCCTGCAAACCCCCAGCAGCATTTGCAGTGTCGGGGCAGCCACAACATGGTAGATGAGCTTTATCGTGCCCTTTTGCCAGATATTTTTTTGTGCTGTTTGTTTTCCTTCTTCCTATATTTGCTGCCCAAATTACACCTTTTGCTCACCATTTCCCTATCCCCTTCTCTCAGTCCTGATGCTGAATTCCTTCCTGGACATGGGCAGAGCCACCCAACCACACTTCCATGGATGCACAATTTTACAAGTGTCACATATTGTCTCCAAGTGGAATAAAATGCAGTTATCTATCTCTGAATGAAATAAATAAAATGTAGCTATATACCATATACCAAAATACAGCTATAACTGCATCTACACAGGAGCTTTCATTAAGGTTGTAACTGTACTCAGAGTTCAAAATCCAAATAGTTAAGTCTGTCATCTCTGCTCTTCTCATTTCCACTTTCTTCACTACATTCTGACCCTAACACAGTCACAGGCTGCTCATGCTATTGTTTTCTCTTGAAGGAATTCATCATTTGCACAACACGTTTTTTCCTGTCTTTGAGCTTTCCATTATATATTTATAGTACATAATTATTAACATCCAATTTCATGTAAGTTTTCCATATTTCATCAATCCATTACTCTTATTTAAAACAGAAGTGTTAGCATTTTTAACCTATAAAAGTAGCGGTAGAAGGGATGCATCCTGGCCACATGTCTTGCATGAAGTACCCATCTGATGAACTGTTTATGAGCTAATCAAGGTTTTGTAAGTGCAATTAATACAAGGAACAGAGGAGATCTAGGTGTGGATGGAAGCAATCAAATAATCCCATAGGGCTGAAAACTATTAGGACATAAATAGATTGGAGCTGTCAAGTGGCAAAGTAACCATGGACACAGAGAATCAAACACCTCATCTACCACTGTCACACGAAAAGAAGTCACAAGAAAGCTTCAGGCTTGATGACACTCAAAAGGCCATGAATTCCCACTGGGCCAAAAGGTCCCAGACGTGCCACTCTTCAGATCATCCACATCTGTTTTCCCAAACTTGGGCAGGAATTTAATGATCTGCTATATGTTTTTCCTGTGATCTGAACACTAATGCAAGAAATATGGAAACAACTGGCCAAACTACAAGCCAGATAAGAGAACCAAGGAGACAACAAGAGAAGTTTGTGGAGTATTGTGCTGACATAAAGGCAAGAGAAAATTATTCTGGAGTAATCAAGAGTATTAGGGACCTTGCTGGAAAAGGCTTAATGCAAGAAAAGAAACTGTTCAAGAAAGCAGGATGCTGTGCATGTCCAACAGGAGGGCAGTGCAGAAATACTGACTCAGACCTGGACAAGCGAGGCAGTTAGGCATCTCTTCTTGGAATGCAGTCAGCAGGGCGCATGGGAGAGCACAGGCAAAGGCACACCAAGGAACAGAGGCTCCTCTGGCTTGACAGGCAAGAGAGGCCCTGACATCAGCTAGTTTGGCAGCTAGTTTGGCCCTACCAAGATGGTGGGTACTCACCTCAGGACCAACACCACTGTTTCTTCAGAGAGAGCCCCAGTGATGTCTGCTACATCCAGCCAGACACAACTGGTAACAGAGGAAACTTCTACAGGCAGTTGGCTGCAGTGACTGCCCAAAGCCCCTTCCTGGGGAAAAGGTAAGTACCTGCACAAGGTGTGTACAGGCAGACAACCTGTTATGTCAAGTGGCTGAGCTACAGTAACTGGTCTGTGCAGCATTAGAGGGGCAGAGGCAGAGATTGATACGTGGCTTCAGAACAAGTTCCAGCAATAGACACCACTGAGGATGAAGCACCCTGGACCCCAGTATCCCACAAATGCATATCTCCACCACAGTCTCCACCCTCCAGCATCTCAACTAAAAACAGATTTGAAGTTTTAACAACAGCAAACGCTCATGAGCAAGACCCATGAGGTGCAACTGAACCAACAGCATGCTGCTGAGCATGCTGAAGGCTAGTTCCAAGACAGTGGGTTTGGACTTTAGAAGAGCAAACTTCAGCTCACTCAGGGCTCAGCTTGAAGGGATCCCATGGAAGCTTCCAGGAAGGATAAAGGAGCTAGTTAGTGAGTGCTGGGAGTTTTTCAAGAACACTCTCCTAGATACAGAAAACAAGTTCATTCCTTCTAAAGGCAAGAGAAGTAGGTGGAGTAAGAGACCCCCTTGGCTTAACTGTGAGCTTCTGGGTCTGCTCAGAAACAAAAGGGAAACGTACCAGAGATGGAAAAGTGGAACATTACCTATTGAATATTACAAGGGCATTACCAGGGTGTGCAGAGATGACATTAGGAAAGCAAAAGCTCAGCTTGAACTGAAATTGGCCAGAGATGTCAGAAACTTCAAGAAAGGATTCTTCAGATACCTTAACAACAAGCAGAAATAGAAGAATATCGTCTCACTATTAAACAGGAGAGGTGAACTAGTCAACAACAATGCTGAAAAGGCAGAGGTACTTAACACCTTCTTCACCTCTGTCTTTACCAGCGCTGTTGGGTACCATGCCGTGGGAACAAAAATCCAAATTGATGCAGACACAGACTCACCATCAGGGAAGGAAGAATTGGTGTGGCAACTATTACAGGATCTTGACCCTGGCCCCAGGTGCCATTCATCCGAGGCTGTTAAGAAAGATGGCCAATGTCATTGCGAGGCTGCTTTCCATAATCTTTGAGATGTCGTGGAGACTGGGAGACGTGCCTGGAGACTAGAAGAAGGCAAATGTCACCCCTATCTACAAGAAGGGTTCCAAGAAGGACCCAGGTAATTATAGACCCATTAGCCTCACTTCAGTCCCTGGGAAGGTTATGCAGCAAATCCTCCTGGGGATTATCACAAGTAAACTGAGGCACGCGATTGGGAAAAGCCAACATGGATTCACCAGGGGCAAATTGTGCCTGACAAAGCTGATCGCCTTCTATGACAAAGTAATCCACTTGGTTGATGCAGAGCGCGCGGTGGACATTGACTCCCTGGACTTCTCCAAGGCTTTAGACATGGTCCCCCACAGATTCCTCCTAGAGAAACGGACACGTTATGACCTAGACAAGTGGTCTGAGCAGTGGGTGGGGAACTGGCTGACAGGCTGTATCCAGAGGGTGGCAGTCAACAGTTCTTTCTCAAACTGGCAACCAGTCACAACTGGGGTCCCCTGGGGTCCAATACTGGGCCCAGTATGGTTTAATATCTTCATAAGTGATTTGGATGTTGGGAACAAGAGCACCCTTATGAAGTTTGCAGATGACATCAAAATGAGTGGGGAAATTGACATTCCAGAAGGGAGAGCCACCCTCCAGGAAGACCTGGACAGGCTGGAGGAGTCGGCTAGCAGGAGCTTCATGAAGTTCAGCAGAGACAAGTGTCGGGTCTTGTACCTGGGAATACATAACGCAGGAATGCAGTTCAGACTGGGATCCACCTGGCTGAAGAGCAGCTCTGTGGAAAGGGACCTGGGCATCCTGGTGGACAACAAGCTCAACATGAGTGAACAGTGTGCTGCAGCATCAAAGAAAGCCAACAGCATACTGGGCTGCATTAACAAGGGCACCACCAGCAGAGATAAAGAAGTCATTATCCCACTCTACTCAGCACTGGTCAGACCACACCTTGAGTATTGCATTCGGTTTTGGTTCCTGCAGGGGACAGACTGGAGAGGGTCCAGAGAAGGGCCACAAGAAAGATCAGAGGACTGGAAGACCTGACATATGAAGAAAAGCTGAGAAAACTGGGTTTGTTCAGCCTTGAGAAGAGATGGCTTAGGGGACACCTTATTACCATGTACCAGTACATAAAAGGTGGCTACCAAGAAGATGGAAACTCCCTTTCTACAAGGAGCCACATGGAAAAGACAAGAGGGAATGGGTACAAATTACTTTTGGGGAGATTCCGATCAGACTCCAGAGGAAAATTTTTCACCATGAGAACAATTAGACATCAGAATAATCTCCCAAGGGAAGTGGTGGATTCCCCTACACTGGACAGTTTTAAGACTCATCCTGACAGGGTCCTGGGCTATCTCATTTAAACTACTTTTTTTTTCTTTTTTTTTTTTGTTTTTTTTTTGCCTTGAAAGGTTGGACTAGATGATCCTTGAGGTTCCTTCCAACCTGGTATTCTATGATTCTATGAAATACCTGCCTACCTCAGATAAGCTGCTGAGCCTGATACTAAGAATTTAGAAAGAGGCAGTACTGCAATAAAAAAGGTCCTGATTTGGAAAGCACACAATATAAAACAGGCAGCGGGCAAGTCTAAGCTCAGTAAGAGTCCTGAGCATCACTGTGCTAACAGGAAGCCGAGATTGCAATCAGAACTGAGGAATAGAGACATGGAAAAATTGTAGAGGAAAGGTCCTTCAGACATACCTTTTATGCATTTTAAGGCCCCATTCATGAAGTAAAAGACACTGGCTGAAGCTGAAATGGTTACTGTTAGTAAGTGTGGAAAGGTGAGAAGACAAGGAGGCGTGACAGCAGTGGGTGTAGGAGGCAAGCAGTCCTGCTTCCTTGAAGACATCACTTCTGTGCTCCAGGCTCAGAAGAAACGTTTCCAGCTGATTCAGATGCTGTTTTAGTGCATTCTCATCTGTGTTATCAGAGAAATTGAACAGGGGAATCTGGGCCATCATGTACTGTATTAGTTTTTCCTCCAGATCTTTCCTCCAGAAGTTCGGACTCCAGGTGGAAACAGACTCTGTCCCTTGACTACTGTCAAGCCACTCTGCTTTCTTCTGCTTCTTCCACTTCAGTGATTCCCCCACTGACTGCAATGGCTTCAGAAACATCCTGTCCCTTCCACTGAGCGCTTCTCCCACCACAGTCCACATTTGTTCAGCCAGTAGCATATAAAGTGATTCAGACTTTCCCACACCATAATTTCCAGAATGCTCTAGATCATGTATATGAACACAAGCTTCAAAAAATTTTCCTTGCTCAATGAATCCACAGATGGTTTCCTCTGCAATAAAGTAACAAGACAACTTGATGTTTGTTCATTTCTCTACACGACCCATCACTATAATATCTGAGTACTGAAGTATGTAATTTATATGTATCCCAAAATTCTTCAGTATCTACTCAAGATCACCTCACTTAAGGTCTAGCACCTCTCAGTTTCCTCTGGGCAAGTACTTTCTTTCCTCTTTCTTTCTTCTTTTCTCCTCCAGGCTACCTAAGCCTGCAGACTAGTCTTCTGCAGCTTTCTGCATTCATCCCAGTAGACTTCCTCATATGGGCAATGCAGGTTCATTAATAAAAATCTTTCCTTAAGGACTGTACCTTTTGTCTGGAAGAAAAGCATGAAAGGACATCCAGAAGAGCCAATAGCTGAATGCTAAGCCTAGAAAGAATCCTCTGTCTTCTCTACAGAAATGCTGGCAGGACCAGAGTGCTCTTGTAAGATCTCTCTCACCTGTCCCCACCCTGGTGTGGCTGTGCAGCAGGTGTCACTCCTGCCAGCAAGCTCTCAGCTTAGGTGAAGGCTGCTCAGTGCAGTCCAGGGCCTTCTATTTGCTGGGTTTTTTTCAATTAGGCCAAACAACCACATGTGGTATTTTTCCCAAAGGTTAAAATCAGAAGGTGGGCTACCTATCTGCAGTGTCTCAGCAGTGGGGATTCATGTAACTCCCCATGACTTCCATGTCTGCAAGAAGCTGTGGTGACTGGGCCACTGCCCTAATCACCAGACACCGCATCAAGGCAGTTAGGAAATCTTTGAAGTTCTGAAGTTTCCAAAGCATCTTATCCATCACACCCAGCCCACCACTAAGAGTTAAATGTAATCTCATAACAGCTGTGGGTTTTTTCCTGTGCATTTTACAGATGACAAAACTGAGCAACAAGAGGTTCACTAAATTTGCCCAAAGATATCTGAAGCAGAGTGGAAAAATCAAAACTGAGGAGATCTGAAGGAAAGCAAAGCAAGGCCAGAAGCAGAGGGACTCTGAAATCAATTTAGGATACAGCTTTGGCTGTAGAGTGAAGAATGAAAGAGTATGAGCTTCCATTATCTTTCACTTTACTCTGTGAAAACACGTCATTTGTGGAGTAAGAATTAAATCAAACAGGATTAAAGGGAGGAACATGACACAAAATGGAGAAGGCTTGATGCAAGGATCCTCAGAGAAGCGAAGGACAAGCTACACTCATCTTGCCTCAATACATGCAAGACGCAGGAAATGTTTACTTGGTACAACTAGCCCATGTACAACCCACCTCCCCCTCCCCACCTGTGGAAGAACAGAACAGTCACACCTGACAAGGTATCAGTCACACGTACATCATTTTTTTCACAAGACACATCAGGAGTCTTTGCAGGGATAAAAATAAGAACAGCAAAGAGAAATCCTTGTGAGGCAAAGGCAAAGTGAAATACAGAAGTTTTCAGAGGTGCAAGGCTACGGTTCAGAAAGGACAAGAACTCAGGTGAAGGATGGGGAAGCGGAAAGTGTAAAGCACCTATTCCAGAAGCTAATGAAAACAAGACCCTGCAGGGCTGGGAGGAGCAAAGAAAGCCCAGGACTGGACCCAGAGATAACTTCAAGGTTACCTTCATGTGTCCCTCCCTCTGCTTCCTTCCTGCTGATTGCCATCTTCAGCAAATTCCCAGACACATCCTCACCATCAGCCTTCTCCTCTGCTGCCTCTTTCCCACTAGTCATGGTGTTTAGTAATTTTCCTGCCATGGTTTTCAGCTTCCCTCTCCTCTTCGCTTCCTGCTTCTTTCTCTCTTCATGCGTGGCCTTGGGCAGCATTGTTGCATTTTCGCCGTCTGTCCTCTGCCACTTGCCTCCTCCTACCACAAAGGCTCCCCAGAAATACTTCACCTTTCTCATGACCCAAGCTTTCTGCCCAACCAGGAATACTACCAGAAAAAAACGTTAGAAACACTTCTATGCAGCCGTCTCCCAGAGATGTAATATCTCTCCAGATTTATTTTTTTTCTGTGCAGCTACAGGCTTCAGCTGCCTTCAAAGAACTCTAACCTGGTTCCTGCCTGTGCTTAGAGAGGACATTTTTATAGGCTGCCAGCCCTCTTATGTAATCTCTCTCTCTTCGAGGAAAATAATGTCAAAAACCTCACACACAATCTAACCACAAGCACTGGGGGAAAGCCAGCGGGATTTTCAGCATTTTCTAAATGACTAAAACATCCCTGTACGCTGCCAGTTACTTCAATGACAATCCTATCAGTTTAAGGGAGTTGATTATTAATAGTTTCTATGAAGAACACATCACTTTCCGCTCACCCCATGCTCCCTGGCTGCACCTGAGTTCTTCTTTGGCAAGGAGATCATGCCTGGCTTTGGAGCCAAATTTTTCCCCACCTCCCAGCAAGCCTACTGTTAGCCAACAGGGAAGTAAAGCCGTGGAGAATGGGTGTTGATTTTCATGTTTTAGCAGTACTATTCAGAGAAGAGTGATCTCAGCCTTCTGGATTGTGCGATTTTCCAGCAACTATTTACGCTATTATAGGTTATTTTCTATTTCTACACACACACACATATATACAAATGGCATAACATTACAGCAATCCACCATAACTGTGTGCATGTCTGTGTGTCCATACGTGTATGCACACAGACACATCTATTCACCAGCCAACCTCCACAGTGAAGAGAAAGGAGATATGCACCCACTCAGTGCAAAGGCCGTACTGGCAAGTCCAGGGCTGTTGAAAGTTCTGACCCATAATCCTCAGAAAAAATTCTTACATAGAAAATATCATTTAACTTCAGGAGCTGATGTTTAAAATAGATATTTAACAAGTCCCTGCACTGCTGTGAGAAAGATGCTACGCTTGGAGATAAGTTCAAATGCTGTTCTTACCACGCTCTCTTTGCTAGATAGTTACAAACTGGTATTTATTTCTCCTTTCCATTATTATAAAAATGAAATCAAGAACTTGAGGATTTTTATCAGCTGAAGAAAAAGTCTTACATTAGTCATTACAAGCTGTATTGATTCAAATCCATACTATTCATGAATTATTTTTGGAGGGTATGAATTTAAGGGTCAATTTTTCCACACAGCATCTAGATTAATCCAAATATGTGCTTTCATCTTTCTGGGTTTAATGCCTACAGTTTCTTCCAAGATTTTCTACATTTTCATACAGTAAAATTCCACTAGTTTTCTACTTGGAAACCAAGTAAATGTTATGTTGTTCTGGCTCTTTTACTCGGTGTTCAATTCCACCAGCATGTTATCACTGAGGCATTTGATTCATTAGTAACAACAGGGAGGAGGAAATAAATACATGTCATTTGGAAGGACAAACAGAAATTCCAGCAGTGGTCATACATTTGAGCTGTTGCCAGTAGGGACTACTGAGGTTGCAAAATACAGTGTTTTCCCAGGTTGTGAAAAAAGCTGAAAATTGAGAGGCTTTATGTACATTCCATTTTGACTTTCTTTTTTAATCAGCTAAAGTTAAAATATTTCCTTCGGGATATTATAGCTGCACTATACATGAATACAAGGCGGAGTGAGAGGGTTGGTACTGCAGAGACATATTGTAGGTGTGCTGAAACCCTTCAGCAATATTTTCCCATGAAAATTCCAACACAATGTTTTTTATGTTTCACTTCATCAGCATTTTTCCAACAAGCCCAGCTCTAAAAAAACCCATTTCCTTAGACTTCTCTGTGTGGAGGGAAATTGGATGTCAAAGTGCCAGTCCTGCAGGCAAGATTCTCTGCAGTACACAGATTTCAAACACACTGTAATTGCACCAAGGGAGGTTTAGACTGGATATTAAGAAAAATTTCTTCACTGAAAGGGTTGTCAAGTATTGGAATGGGCTGCCCAGGGAAGTGGTGGAGCCACTATCCGTGGAGGTATTTAAAAGACCTTGAAATATAAAGATGTGGCACTTGGGGATATCATTTAGTGGTGGACTTGACAGTGTTAGCTTAACATTTGGACTTGATGATCTTCAAGGTCTTTTCCAGTCTAAACAATTCTATGATTCTAAACTGGGGAAACATGATCTATGGGAATTGCTGTGTTTTCCCAGAAAGCTTCTTTCAAGGGAATACAATAAGAGCTTGTGGAAATCTGGGAGCAGACTGAGCAGAGATGCATAGACTTCCTGAGGCTAGGACCACTTCCTGCTCCACAGTTCACTTGATCCACTCAATCAAAGCCATGATAGACAACCCCAAGACGAAAGTGCCTTCAGGGCACACCCCATCTGAGCACCACAGCACCAACAACCCAGATGGTCCATCTGTTCTACCTTCACCTTGTTCACAAACCAGGGGCAATGTGTGTGTCTAGGCAAAGCAGTCAGTTGTATAGGGGAGCAGGCATCTACGAGCACCCTATGAAGGGACAGCAGGTTGGGGATGGCCTTTCTGACTGTGGGCACTGAGCTCACTGGGTGATGCCCCATCCCTCCTGCTGCAGCAGGATCAGCAATCCATTGTCACCCACTCTGCATACCTCTGCCCACAACTAATTTAATAATAAAAAGGCAAAGGTGGAAGGATGGCATCACTGAGGGGGAATGCACGGTACCAGGAGAGGACATGCCATAAAGGAGCTGAGCTGCCAAAAGGCCACCAACAGCCCGCTTTTCTGGGTGTATATGCCTTAACAACACATGCAGGGTAGACAGGTCTCTCCCCTCTGTCTCCAATGCTATTTTACTGCTCAGGCTAAAGTTCTGCAGCTAAAACACGGGAATGATTTGAATCTCCAGGACATCTCCTACTGCAGTGCTTCCATGAATGGTTTTATGCCTAGACAAGTCCCCAGGGAAGCTACACCTTTACAGCAGAGAGGATGAGAAGTGTCAAGACCAAACAATAACAAAAGTATTCATCAAGTGTTAACATAATGCAAAGAGATTGTTCGCTGTCCAAAACCATTGTTTTGGGCAGGGGAATCAGGGCACTGCTACACTTCACCTGTCCCTTACATGGGCTCCCAAGTTGCCCACTCAAGGGGAGTCCTTCCAAGCAGAAAGAACAGTAGGAAACTACAAGGACACAGCAATGTAGCAAGCACGGTTCTGCTTCTGAACAATCTCCTTTGTCAAGTCTACCAAATGACCTTCTACTTCCTCAGAAGCCATTTCTTGGAAGCCTGCCTCTACCCCCTCCTTCTTCCTGGTGTTTCAATGCCTCTATTTATCCCCAGCATGATGTTCTCCAGGGGGGTCATTCTCCTTCCTGCCTTGACCCTTGCTATGCTCACTGTGAAAGAGGAGTAATTTGTCTTACTGGGACTACCCCCAGCATTCAGGAGTTTCCCCTGTTGCCTGGAGCTTCTGAAAAAGCCCACAGCCTCCCCACGTCACTGAGATGATCTCTTTCTATCTCAGAGAAACTGTAACTCCTTTGTCTTTGGGATCCTTCACTAAATAAGTGACTATCTTGGATGATTTTTATATTGTCTCTCTGTTGACTTAACCCTTTATCTTGCTGCTTCCCATTTCTTTTGCCTATATAGATAAAATCTCTTCATAATAAGTGGATTGTGTGCCTGACTTGAACAATAGCTGTTTGGTCTAGATGCTAATCGGATGAAGTCAGACTATTAGCACTTCAAATGAAATGACTTTGCAAGAGTCCAATTACATTAATATTCCAATTCCAGCAATGCAGTGATGCCTCTGCTTGCTTTGCAGGGATTCCACATGAACACTGTCAGGCACATACAATGGAAACTTTGTGCTCAGTAGCATCTCTTATATGAAATACACTTGAGTCCTAACAAGTGGGATGGATCTGCAGTATCTGGAGAGAGAGATCAAGGCTTTTTTTCATCTCCTTTGTTGGCAGAACACACTGGTACTCTCTATCACTTTAAACTAAAGGCACGAAAGATGGCAGAAAGAAATAGTAATTTATGATGATAAACCACGCAGAGTACAGAACAGAAACATGGTAGTTCCATTGGATAGAAATCCACGCAAAAGCACTTTGTGTAGCTGTGCTGTGGTCTGACAATGTGTTACTCCATCCACACACAGCATCTTTGATTTCATCAGCAATCAAAGAACAGCCAGTCCGTATGGTAAGCAAGTTAGGCCTTTTGGAGAGAAAGAAAACCAACAAACACATGAAAAAAATACCTTCCCCTCCAGTTTGACATTGCAGCTGGCGTTGCTGTAACAGCCATACGCAAGAGGTGACTTTGTTAATTGTGCAAAACTAGCTGTGGGAAGCATGTATTTATTCTTATATTTCCTAAGGATAACTTCATTTCCTAAAGAAAAGAGATAATGCAGCAATAGGTTGCATGCATCTTTGTGTTCATCTGCCCTAATGCACTTCAGTGGGTTTTTGGTCAACTCTAACCAATTTTAAAGCTAGTCTTAACCAAACTGACAGAGGGTGGCTGGTACAAAAAAGTACATCCTTACACACTATGAAAATACATGGCTGAGGAGAGAGGATAGACCTTCACAGCTCCTGCTGAGCAGCAAAACACAGCATGAACTCAGCATTTTTTAGAAACCAGAGACTCCACACAATGGCTCAATCTGAAGGTAGGAAGATGTGGTTTCCTTATCTCTGTTGCTCATCAAGTCCCCTGCTTACCCTCCCACTAACACGCGTGTGTGTGCAAAAGTAAATAAAGCAGCACAAATATTTAACACAGGCAACCTCTCCCATAGCAACAGCTGAAACAAAGCTGCTTCCCTATGGTGCCTCCTCACCCCAGCCTGCACACCCTCCCCTCCCTGACATCAGTTACCCCAAACAGGCAAAACTGCTGCAAGTTGGAGCTACCTTGGAGCTGCCTGATGGCCATGGCTGGAGCTAAAAGAAATGAAGGAACCTTCTCCTTCTCTCCTTCCTTCCTTCCTTCCTTCCTTCCTGGTTTGTGGAAATTAATCTGAGATTTCTGTCCTGCTCCAGATTTGTCTGAAACAAGGAATTCAGTTTATTAGGAGGGGACAGACAGATGGATTCACAGACCGACAGGCTGCATGGTTTGGAAATCACAGGAAAGTCCTAAGAATAAGTTCCCCAAAGATCTGAATAGTGCCCCTTTATTGCCCCTTCCTCTGCTCTGAATACTGAAACAAAACACATTTGGATGTGATGTACAATTTGCACTGCCTCTGTTTTCCTCCTGATTGTGAGGACCCCATTCCAAACTGACCTAAATTTTCACTTAATTAGTAACCTACTTTGCTGTTCCTTTGGAACATTTTTAGCTAATTCCTGGGGGTTTTGCCTAATTCTGGGGTTTGGGTTTGGTTTTTTTTCAGAAAGAAACAAGCATTGCTTTAAGGAAGATGTTTCCCCTTTTGACAACAATAACAATACTAGGAATAAATAAATAAATCACAAAACCTCCAAAATTTTAAAGATTGTAAACTGTAGAAAGCCAAGGAATTGGGATGTTCAAAGCAACCCTAAAAATCCCTGCATTAAAAATATCTTATCTATGTAGTAAGAGAAGAATAAAGCAACAGTTCCTGAAGTAGCAACTTAGTCTTCAATGAAGAAACTGGGATCAAACTGGGAATTCCCACTCCCTGATTTTGCCCTGCAGGCCTCCAGCAAGAATTGAAGATACTGTAGTAATTGCAACTTGTTTCTGTTTCCCTTCAGCATCAGTGGGAGGGATTAAGATTTAACACCAGAGTACATAGCACACAATACAGGCTGGTTAAAAAAGTTTCTCCAGACCTGAAAAATGAGGTAATAAAATATTTCAAAGCAAATTTCTTAGCTTTCACAGTCTTAATCCACCCTGAGGCCCTGTTAGGATCTAGGTTATATATAGCTGTGGGGAGGTGCAGAAATAGAAGCTACCAAGAGAAGCAGGAGACAGTTTCTGTGCCCATCCCCAACCCCTGTACAAAGGCCAGCAGCTGGTTTGGCATTACTGGTGTGGAGGGACCGTAGACCTCAGCGTGGCACTGGTACCTGCAGGGGACATGGGGAGAGGAGAGGCTTCATGCACCCAGGTCAGAGAGGGGATGGGCTGATGGGATGGGCTCCATCCCCTCACCCTGTGCACCCACGTTTAAAAGCCCTCCACTTCTTGCTACAGCGTAGGCTGTGCAGAAGAAAAACTTTCTGTAAAGGTTTGAGGGATATTTTCCAATTTCTCCACAGACAACAAGATACGAGGGAAAGCAGCCAGCATGGAAAACATCAGGGCTGCAAAGTGAGGCAGGCTGACAAGATCTGTGTTTGCCGAGGGCTCTAGAGACCTGCACGGGCAGCAGATGAAGAAAATATATTGTCCTGCCTTGTTCTCCTACCATATATACCTCTATATAAACAATATAGATATATACACCATGCTCAACTGCAAAGTATATTGTGACAAAGAGTGGTTTGGAGGACAGGCAACCTGGCTTCTGCCTCAGAAGGGATCCGGAAAGCACAAAGGAAAATTATCCCAGAGGTAATTTTTCACACCTTAACTCCTATTATTCAGGATCCACCTTTGTCACTTCAGTGCTTGGAAAGCCCAAGTCCTAAACAGCAGCTGAGGGAAGTGTTTCTGCCCCAGAAACCACCACAGTGCTATGGGCTGTCGGTCTGATCACAGCCCTAGAAGAGCAGCCACCCGACAGCTTGGTTTCTAATCCTGCAAGCTATCTGAAGGGTTATCCAAGGAAGGCTCCAAGGGCAAGTCTCCCGGAGGAAAACTATAACTCAAATGGTTCTTGCTAATCTTGGGATGGAAAGAGCTTTTTAAGAAAATAAATTATGGATATTGTTTGCTAGTGTGGTAAAGAATGCATTACCTCAACCACTACCATGTCTCTTTTCAAGATGATCTATGCTTCTATCCAGAGGGGCGTGGATTTTTTTGAAAGCTTGTGTTATGAATATTCCATCTCAATTTGAACAGACAAGCCTATGATTATTTTTTGCAACTCTTCATTTGGCATAGATTGAGAGGATTCCTCTGTGTGTTATTTCATAGATTCTTTCCAGCAGGAAAAACTTTAGGTACAACTTCACAGGAAACTTCTTACATACATCTGTATTCACAGCCCTACACAAAGACGCATATGCAGAGATTTGGGACTGAAAATCAATATTACATCATTTGCATGTTTTTCGTGCTGCCACAAGAGGCCAGTGATTGTGTAATTTCTGGTCTCTCGTGTTTCATCCCCACTGTACTGACATGGCTCCACAGGCACAACTGCCACACACCATCTGGAGGCTAAAAATCAAAACTACAGACTGGCTTCCAGGACATCCTGAGACTTCTCAAATAGGGGTTAGACATAATTAAATATTAACACAAGATCAAAATTCAACCATTTCTCCTCTCAGCATTCATGGCAGGTATCTCTGGCTGTGAACTAAGGAAGGAATGCCTCATGCATCTGCACTGCCAAAGGAGTTGTTATATGGGATGGAGTACACTAACAACATTACTCAGGGCCCTTATCTTCATTGCTGAACATTCTGAAATGGCAGACAGGTTATTTAGTAGAAGATGTGAAAGAAAAGAGATCAGCTTTTGTGCAGACACCTAAATAAATCACATTTTCAGAAATGCTCAGCACCTAGTATCTCCCATTGTTACTTCTGTACAGTCTGAGTAAGAACTCCATTCCCAGCCCAGAGCGAGTGGCGAGCTGGGTTAGTCACTAGCCTTGGTAAAGCTCAGGATATCCAAGAATATGCCACATCACACTGTGAAAAGGTCAGGGTTGGTTTTTTGCTTGTTTGTTTTTTTGTTTATTTCACTTGCTACAGCAAGAGGAACCCAAAAGGGTCCCAGGAGAGAGCCAAGCATCCTCTGAAACTGTTTTAGAAAAACACCCTGGGGAGGAACTCTGCAGAAGCACAAAGAGAAGCATTAAATTTTTATCAGCATGAGTTCAGGCTGAATAAAGCAGGCCTCCCAAATACATGGTGATAAAACATTTATACTGCACCACATTGTTTTCTTCCAAAACCAGAAAAGCATTTTAGAGGACAAATGGCCCTAGAAAACCCAGCATTGCTACATAACACGGAAGTTCCCTGAGAGCCTTCAACGTTTTCTGACCTGTTCTTCTCTTACAGGAATGAAAGAAACACCAACCAAGCAAGAAGTGGGCAAAACTTGGCAGGGGAGGCATCAGATACAGGCATGGTAAAGGAAAGGGAAGAGTATTTGTAATGCATTCATCTGCTGCCAGTATGAGGATGTAGCTCATCTTTCTGGAGGATGTAGCTGATCTTTCTGTTGCTTCCCACTTCTCAGCAAAGCAAAGGGAGTGCTATATAAAGCTTCAGAGACACTAGCCCAGCTCCTGAGAGCTGCACAGCACCAACTGCCAGCACACTGGCAATGTTCCTCTGCTGCCTTCATCACAACCACTCTGCCAGCACTCATCGCTCATAGCAAAGGAGAAAGATGTGGTCCTCTAGGAAGCAAAATTAGGCAATTTGTAAGGATGTTCCTAAATTATCAAGCAAATTAGAAAAGGAACCACCATTTTTCCCCCATCCTGAACAAGCATGTTGTATGTACTGCTATGACCTTAGATCTCCAGCAGATGTCAAGAGCTGAGACTTTTGAAATTCAATTAATAAAAGAGCACTAAGGCCACATTCCAACAAACGATTTAAGTAAGTGACTATTTCCTTTAGTTTCAAAGAGAATATTCAGCCTCTTAGCTGTACACATCTGCTTAGTGAGCAGGAAACAGTGTTGTGGAATGGTGTTTGTAGGCTCCATGGCTACAGGACAACAAATGCCTTGGAGCCAATAACATCTGAAAATTGCACAAACTGCAAATCAATTTAACATAGCTGACCCTGACACAGCACAGACTCATTGGATTTTAAGGCAGCTGCCTTGGAGCTTGTTTGTTTGAATGAATGGAGTTTTAATGGCATTTTCTGCACGAGGTTTTAATGGGGAGCTTCCAAGGCCAGAGACTGTTACATGTTCACTGAGGTCTCATTGGCTGTTGCTGCACTCTTCACAGCTAAATACACCTTAGGTGGGCAAAATGGGTAAAACGGCAGCAAAATACAAGTTTTCATGCTCAAGACCTGTTTTACATCAGGTAAAAGAAGACTGCATTGATTTTGTTGATGAGGATAAGAAGATGAACTGGGCACTCCCTAGTCCTGATTCCCATTAACTTACCCTGGGTAACTATTTAGGTCTACACAAAGGAAAGCCAAAGAGCTGTAAAATATCTTCTGGATCAAAATGGCTACAGATCCCACTTTGTAAAAGTGGAACCTGAGTCCTTCATGTCTGCAATTGCCTTCCCCCCACCCTTTGCATGTGTAAATACAATTGAGAAAAAGCGTATTAACATTTTCTTTCCTTTTGCTTCCCAGTCTCAGGGAGCCATCACAGACAGAAAAATCAGGAACTCCAAGCTGGAGTGCAGTCTTATGTTGAACAAAACAGGTCTGACACAGTACAACTAGTTCCAAGAAGAAGCAGGTCATACTAATGATACGTGATATTAATTTATTCTAACATTTTCTTAAAGGGAAGAGATCAGGAGGGATGTTGATATGTGTGACAGATACTGAGTGATATTTAAAATCTTTGGCATTACCATATGTGCCTGGAAATAACTGCCAGTGCTATTAGTTGCTGTCATTGATGACAGCATGTAAATGACTATCTAATCTGCATATACAATTAAATAATTAGATGCCATATGTAAAAGGAGTTATTTATAGGCGCAGCATCAGAGAAAAAATGTAAGCCTCATCTTCATAAAGCATCATCTCACGAATCAGATACCCTTGAACACAGGTACAGATCTTCATTACTCTGTGCCCTATCTTAGGTTAAAAAAATATTTTAAAATCACAATTAATATTTCATATTATTTATTTTCTCCTGTGATGCACTGAAACAGTAATGCCTGCATCTAGTCTGCTGGCAGGAAGCTATAGCTGCCATCCACACAATGCCTGTCAACTTCTGGAGCTCATTATGAACAAAACGAGCCAGGAAAAAACCCGGTCCTGCTGAAGGCCTGTCCACTGCGTTCAATGAAGGCTTGATCTATTCTTACGAACAGCTGACCTAGATTCTCTGCCTGAATGAGAGCATTTCCCAGCATCAAGGCTGTTCAGAGAGTCAGAAAATCATGTATCACTTATCATGAGAGAGGGGGTGAAAAAAACAAGGATATAATCTTAAGGGAAAGTGATGGCATCCAGTAGTCATAAAAGAGCTTTATCCATATCTGCACAAAGCCCTCCCCTCACACACTTTTGCTCTCATTTCAGAGTCTGGAAAGGACTGCAGCCTTCATTTCAGCACACACGGCAGGCCAGGCAGCCAAGGCTCCATGGAGAGGCTGAGAAGTGCCAAAGCTGTGGAGGACACGACCGCACAGCGGGGTGGCCTGCTTGCTGCTCCAGAGCCACCCGCTGCTTTCCGGCAGCTTGGAGGCAGCTCCTGCCCCTGGGTTGCCAGCAGTGAGGCTGTGCTGGATCAAGGACTGATGGTTCACATCATGCCAAGAGGAAATGAGCCAGCAAGGTCTGCTGAGCCCTACGCTGTCAGGTTACAATGGGATCCAGCTGTGGATGCAGCACACATCCATCACCCCTGGGAAGCTAGGGAGGCCTTGATGAGGCAATGCCACATCCCACCAATGAACCACATAGGACACTTCTCCATCTGCCAGTTCTTCAAAAGATGGGAAGTTCATCCTGTGGCACTCAATAACAAAATGATGGTGGTATGTGGTTCAGAGGGACAGAAAGGCTGGCCAGCCCTGGAGTAAGGACTTCCAAGATCTTTGCTTCTTGCCTCTGCTAAAGATTCATTAGAGCTACAATCACATTCCTTATCTTCCCAAGATCCTAGCAGGCTCCTTCATACGCCAGGCCCATAAACCTTTCATATTAACCAGTGATACTTATCAGACCTGTGTTCAGGGGACCTCGAGGGATGCCAGCTTGGTGCTGCTGTCACTGGTGTTGTCACTGTTGCTGAGCTGCCCACAGGGAGCTGGTCCAGGTCCAGAACAGCACCCAAACAGCATCTCCCCAAGAAGGATGAGAAGGAGTTGTCGGGCAGGGGCTAGGGCCAGACACTCCCATGTCCTCCAAGGTACAGCTCACACCCCTGGGCTATGCTGCACTGTTCGCCACAGGGACAAAGACGGGAGCACAGACCAAGCCCTTGGGTTAGGCAAGAGCTGAACAGTCAAAAGAGGTATCCTTCAATACCAAAATGTTTTGATCTGCCTCACAGATGGAGATAAAAAGCTAAATTCATGTACATAAATTCAGGTCCTCTGATCACAGTGATACTCTGCCCTTTCTCCAGAACATCCCGAACTGAGTCTCCAGAAGAAGACTTGTGCTCATGAAGACCCTCACTGACTGCACCACACGGGCACAACCCACAGGTCCAGTCCACGCAGGAAGCAAGTGACCGCTGTTGGCCATGCTGCAAGCAAGCATCCCCCCTTCCCCTCTTCCCTGAAACTTCTAGAGGACTCATCGAGAGAACATAAGACCTAATCAGTCACCTCTCAAAATCAGATCTGGTTCAGCAATTGCAAATACCACATCAGACAATAGTGTTTTCCTCATCAACTTACTTCTTTGCATGTGGGCAACATGCAAACTAGGTCAGTATTATTCCTACCAAAACACTCATTATGGGTGTTATTTTTAGAAAACCATGTGATTGTCTGACTTCTATTTATGAAAGCACAGAAAGATCCACTGTATATTTTCCTGTCTGTCTTGTTTGGGGTGGTTTGTTTTTATAGTTCTTTGGGTGGGTTACTGAGATCTTGGGCCTCTTTCTAAAAGGCAAAATCAGACTATACCAAGAGACCTTGCAGGCTGCATGCCTTAGTGGGCAACAAAAGAAAACACATGCAGCAGTGAGCAAACCAAACAACCCAAAAGCACAGAGAGGCTATGAAAAGACAAGACAGTGACGTAGGGATGTTACAAGGGACAAAGGTATGGAGCAGAAAAGATGCCAGGGGGTTATGTGAGGTGGGGAATCAGGCAGAGTTTGAAGGATGATAGAAAAAACTGCACTTAGATCAACACAACTCCTGAAAGGAGAGGTCATCACAAATTGTGATCATCACAACTCCAAGCACCCAAAGTCAGCAGGAGAGCCAAGTTTAGCAACAGAAAACTTGTTTATACATTCAAGTTTATTTTCTAAGACCTCTTCTTACCTCCTTGGAACAAACACGATAACTCGAGGTAATAAAATCCCGTAGCAGCTTTTTTTCATTCCTCAGGTTAGTGGTCACAACACTGACAGATATCCATCACACAACCAAGCCGGGGTAGATCCCTTCAAGAGGGAGAGGGCCCCATGGCCGGGACTTAGCAGGGACCCTCCGTGTATGAGTCTTTACATGGCCTGTCTGGGGAATCCAGTGTCTTTGCCTAGCGCATGAGTTGCATGAGGCAACTCAAGTTCTGGGGATGTGGATCATTTTACTAACCTTGCATGGCCAGTGTGAAGAGGTCTGCATCTTTGCTGATAATCCAGACTGCTTTTATAACCAGAAAAAAGGCACGGGCATAGGCAGTGCCCCTCCTCTCAAGCAAATGCAGACATCTAAAGTAGTCCAGTCAAGCAGCACACCAGCACTGCCTAATTCTCTGCATCAACAACAGAAGGAATTCAGAATGAGTATCTCAGACGTCAGTGTATGTATTTCAGAGCAGATGAACCACAGCCTAAATTTCCAGAAAATAACCACCACAAAAAGTGTCAGAAACTAGTCTCCAGGCCCACAGGTCTTCTGAATTTCCACTGACAAAAAATTCACATGTATATGATCTGCAAGGGTACAGAGCGAGCTGTACAGCTGCTGAGTCCCATGCCTTTATGGGCTGCATATCTGGCAATAGCCCTGGCAAAAGTTGCTTCCTGAGGCAAGTCATCTCAGCAAGAGAGGAAAACCTACATTGGAATCCTGCTTGCCTACTTCCCCAGGACACCACCTCTAGCCCAAGGCTTCTGTGTGTCTGGGAGACACTGCTGGCTCTTGGCTTCAAAACTGTGCAAGCAACATTGAATTTCGCTGCTGAGAGGATGAAAGCATGAGGACATGACCTTCTAGGTGACTCCCCCTGAAAAGAAACAAGAACTGCAAAAGAAACAACATAGGCAGAGGCAAAAACAAATGGACAATATCCAACCCAACTTCCAAACTACAAATAACATTTCTTTCTCCAGCACCGACCACGCTGCCATAGAACATTAGGTGTGTGCTACAGATAGAGCTACAAAAACTACGTCTTCCACGCAGGGCAGGCAAATGTAGATTTTCCTGCAAACAGAAACAGCACAAATGAATGGGGAAAGGCTAGGCCCTCTTACATGTGGCATAGCTCTGTGTTTCAGGGGTGGTGAGTGAGAATGCTATGCAGGGATGCTCAGAGGTGTTTTAAGAACATGGGACAAATCCTGCAGACTTGCTGGCATGGCCTGGGTGGCACAGCCTGCCTGGAGAGTTAGCCATGCATCACTGTGTCATCATGTAACGCTGCTATGCCACATGATCCTAACATTGCTCTCAGGAAAAGCAGTGGTTTGGGATAAACATGATGAAGACAGCTTCTTAAACCCCAAACTTTCAATTTTTTTTTCCATCCCTCACATAAGACTCATACATAAATCACTTCTGATACCTATCACCTGCAACGATGCATGCGATGTTGCACTGAATTTTCTGTAATTGTACTTCCTTTGAATTTATAATTATTAAAATTATAATAATATATTTGTATCATAATTCGTTAAAAAAACCCCATACTTTATCAGTCACTGACAGATGCATTCTTTATCTTATTGTTAAAACCAGCAAACTAATACTGCCTTGAAAAAGAACCGAAGGCAGCAATTATCCACTGCACTCATTAGCAGCAAAAACCACTCTCCAGCCATTTCAGTTACCCTCCTGAAATTACGCAGCGAGTTGTTGGTGCCAGATTCCCATTTATCTCAAGAGCCTTTTGTAACAACAACAAACAATAGCTTCTTCTTCGTTTATCAGACTTTCCGTAAGAGGAAGAACTCATGTTACAAAGGACGGGCCACATAATTGTGCCTTACTAGCTCAAGGTACACGGGACTTTCACAATCCCCTTAGAAAGTTCAGCACACACAGCACCTCTGAGCGACCCAAGGAAAACAGTCTGATCTCGGTAACAGAAGAAGTACTGATGAGTGCAGGACAATAGGCACAGGTGGGCAGGCAAACAAAAAGCAGAAGGAGAAGTGTAATGGGAGCCAGGTTATCAGCTGTCCCATAACAAGAGAGATGGTGCCGGTCTGCTGTTGCCCACCAGCACCATGCACTGTGTCACTGAAGCTCATGGAGTCACTCCAGAAGCTGAAGCTGTTGCAGAGGTGAGAAATGCAACTCATCTGTTTCTGCTAATCAGAATGTTTAAATCCTTTCCTCTAACCAAAGTGATATTCCCTTCACTGTTACAGTTCCTCATGGGCAATGTGCACATGTCATTCCAGTGCAAAGCTGCTGTGAGAGTAGATTCAGGGCCACATCAGACTGGCACACACAAGACAGTCACAAATTCCCTCATTCTTTAAACATCCTTTCTTTGTGTTTTTTTTTTAACAAGTATGAAATGAAGGCTTTGTGTCTGTTTCATGGAAGGTAATGTTTTATTTAAGATGGCCTGCAAGCACCATGAATTTTACATGACAAGCTTCATCCCACAACATCCTTAAACCTCTCCTCCTTAGTCAGCAGGGCTCTGATCCTGCAGCTGGGAGATGTGGCACCTCCCACTAGCAGCCCTGGCGTGGGGTCTGAGTCATTGTTCACAAGCATACCCCTTCTCCCTACTGACCACCACTGAAACACAGTCTGCCCTGAAGCATTGCCCTGGAGACCTTCCTGTGAGAGAGATCTGCTGCATCAGCTCCCTCTTCCCAATGCTTCCCACAGAAATCACCCCACACAGGCTGTTTGGAGATACACAGATGTGAGCAGAGGGCAAGGAGGTCTAGTGGAGCATCCTATCTGCTGCAAGGCCTCTGAAGGTTGCAGATAAGAAAATGCAGGCGAGGGCAATGCTAAGGGCATAGATATATAAGCAAAACAAGACATACCCTCCCACAATTTCGGGGTTAGTGCAGGACTCTGTTGATGGCTGTGGAGCTATGCCTGGTAATAAGTGTTCAGAACAGCCAGCTTTTACAGTAAACCAATCATATTCAACTCTCAATTAGCCATGGAAGATGAGCTGGATTGGGGATTAACCAAACGCTGCCTCCCCATAGCAGCCATGGCTACCCCACCATGCCACGGCACACGTAACACAGGGCACAAGAGCCTCTGGGCTGTGCCCCACTTGGACCCACCAGGTAAAGCTGTCTTCGCACAGCACAGAAACTGGAAGGCTTGTTACAAGCCTTTCACAGGTAGAAGACCTGAATATGTTCTTATCCCCTAAGTAACATATAGCCTGTACTACCCAGGATCTGGTTTTATTTAGGTGACCACATCTCGCCTTGTCTTCGATGGCTGAAAGCTGACAATATCTAAGTGAATCAGCCAAGTCTAACACAAGAAGATGCTGTGCAGCCTGCAAAAGCTGTCCCAAGCGTTAGGCAGCTGGTGCGCTGACACCCTTGCCTATGTGCTGAGTAATGATGTCTTTGTGCTCCCTCACCCATCTCCTCCCATCTGTTGTTCCTCGCCTTTCACTGGGATTGTACTGTTTGATTCTGTTTGCACCTCAGAGATAATCTGTGACAGGGCACCACAAAATCACTCTGATCAATTCACATGAGGCATCAGTGAATTGGAGTCGATGTTGTACAGGGATGTGTGTATGAATGGGTTAAGAATGGTGTGTCTGGCTGGAAAATGTGACTCAGAGGTGTTACTAACATTATTCTTTCTCATGACCGTAAACCTAAGGAACAAATGGAAGAAATTGAGTGGGCAGAAAAAGACAGAAAAGCAAAGAGACAGCAGGCTGGCAGGCAAGCATCTCTCAAATACAAACGCACTAAAGTACGGGTACATAAATCAGATGCTGAGAAGAGCTGAGCATTTGCAACTCCTACATGTATTCTCATTTATTCTTTTATAGCTGTTAACTCTGAATGCGTCTCCATTTTGTTTTTGCTTCGTCTTTCACTTACTTGGACCAAGACTTGAGTTTTATCTTTGTGCATCCCGGTGACTTCATGGCATATCATGTGCATGCACAGCTACACCCATAGGTAGAGGTGTCTCTTTTGCTGCCTTCTGGACATGATGATAGTGCAACTACTCTGGTCACCAGGACAACAGTCACAGCCTGTCAAACTGATAAGAAGTTGGTTGGCTGAGTTCATACTCTGAGAGAGAGCAAGATTAAGGAGTAAATGTAATACACAGCAGTGAACTGCAAATGGCATTTGGCCTTCCCCTTCGGGAGCTAGAATGAGAATGAACATGAAAGCAACAAAGAAAAAGAGAGTCTGAAGAGAAGAGGCATGCTGTTTAACTTTTAGAGCTTCATAGTTAATGGGAAATGGAAAGATTCAAGAAAGACACAAGGTTGGATCTCAGATGTAGGGCTTATCTCAGCCCTCCCATGCAAAGGGAGCAGTTTTGAGTCCATGTAGTCCCAAATTTCCAAAAGTCATCAACACTACTGTCAGGTCAATGGGCTCAGAGGTTGTCCCTCCTGGGCATCAAAGTAAGGGGCATCTAAAAGAAATAAGCATTACATTCCAGGCATCCTGTGTTGCTAGAATTGCCTCAAACTAACAGCAGCCAGGACTGCTAAAGGACACACTACCTCATGCCAACACCCAAGGTGTTTCCTGGCTGGACCTAAACCCACTGCAGGAGAGGGAAGCTGCCTCTTCCCACAAAACAGCCCCACCAAATAGTGCTGAGCTGAATCCACAATCAGGGTGTGTCATTCAAGAAAACTATTTTGCCAAACAGGCATTCGGTAGATACAGAGGTCAAGTTGTAAATCCAATCTTTAAAAGGCTGCCAAAATTCAGGGAAACACAGAACTGGTATCTCGTGTTCACTCTTATGGCTTCAAGGCCCACAGTCTGACCATTTTGCCAGTGTAGAAATAGATACGAAAGACAGTCTGTAAAGAGAACCAGTTGCAACTGGAAGTCAAGTCCATTTTATCATCTTATCTATAGCCTGAAGGTAGAAGAATGTTATGAATACAATTTATCGAAGTGGTAAAGCCTTCTGAAAACAAGAAGGAATTGTGCATATCCAGACAAGACCATTCCTCGTAAAACTGATGAGAAACACTGCCCTGTCTCTTTGAAGGACACTGATGGACAGAGCAGGGCTCCTGCCAGAGCAAGGCTTGCATTAGCTATAGTCAAAATAAGGTCTGGAAATGCAGGTCATCCTGATCAAGCTCTAATCTAAATGGGAATGGGAGCAATACAAATACTGTCATGCTGTGGGACATGCTCATCAGGCAGAAACACCAGCCAGGGCTAAAGGGGTAGGTGATGGTTAAAGGTCTCCTCCCCACCTCTACTCCCCACTCTTTCCTAGACACAGAGGAAGAACTTCTGTTTTCTTTCTCCTGTCTCTCAGCTGTGATTCATCAGTGCATTCTGTTGTTAGAAAGGTGCCTCAGTATTCAGACACCCTCTCCAGTCCATAGCCTACAGATTAGGAGAGGGGAACTGCAAAGCCAGATGCACAAATATCCCTGCTTGGCTGGGGATGAGACCTACACAATGGTCCAACATATTAAAGGCTTTTCTGAGCACAACAAAGCAATGCCATGAGACAGAAAATTGTCGTCAAGGCCATATAAGTGGGTTTCTTGCATGCGTTCTGCATCTCAGTCAAAACAGGCAGGCACACTGCAGGGACACAAAGAGGCCTTTCTCAGCAAGCGGTCACCCCAGGCGGCTGTCTGTCTGCCCGATCCCCTTTCCCCTGTTTTGATTGTAGCTGCATCCTTTCCATATCAAGATGCGGATACTTAATGCATAGTCACCTTTGCCCTCAGCTACAAGCTGTTTCTGCTTAGCTAATGCTTTTCTTGGCAGGCTCAGCCAGGCGAGCCAGAGTTCAGTTTGCACCCTGATCAGCTGAGGCACAGATGACTGGCTCTGGGAAATGCTGCAGAGATACGGCCAAAATGAACTGAAGTCACTTACATGGAGCTGCAAATTGCTCTGTGTTGGTATTCGGCCAATTTGATTCCGGCCGTGACCAAGCGCCCGGCCACAGTCAAAGGACAAATCAAAATAAACACACCAGGAGTTTCTTCTAGGGAGACATTACGGAGAGATTTTCAAAGCAGCATTTAATAACAGAATCCTGTCTGTCCTTAATGCCTTAGCATAGGCTGCATATAATGACAGACCCCCTAAAATGCTTTAAGCACAGTTAGTGTAAGTGGGAAATGGGTAAGATACACGACACAGAACAAGAGTTAAGGCATACAGGGCTTCTCACAGCTCTGGCACAGCTCTCCGATGCAAGTGATGCATGCCAAGCTTTCAAAAGTGATCAGAGCAAATAGCTGCAGCTTAGCTGGTACTGAGTAAAGGCTTAAGAATTTGACTTCATTTTATCTGGTATATTTATTTATTTGTTGAGAAGCAGCCATTAGTCAGCGCTCCATGAAAGAGACTGCTATGGGAAAGCCATGACTAATAACTTTCCTTTGATTCACTTGTTCTCATTAGCAGGGTTATTTTGAATAATATATTGCACAGCCTCTTGTGCAACAGCCCTGTGCAGAGTCCACAGACACAGGGAGATGGACCTCCACAACACGGATCGCGTCTTCCAAAGATCGATCAGCAGAAATACGTAGGTTGGAATCACTATGGCAAACACAACATTGTTTGCAGATCTGGAGCACAATGAGTAAACAGGCAAAAATCAGGCAAATCTGGCACAACCCAAAGCTACGGAGCTGCCTCTTTAAGACCTTTGCCAGGGTAAGAAAAGGCATTACTGAGCAGTTTATAGCAGGGGATGAGGAGGTTTGTGCTGACTCTCAAGCAACCTAGCTAGCAGACTGTGACTTGGCAGCCCACCGCTACTTTGCCCGCTTCCCTGCTGCTCCAGGAATCGAGTAAGCTGTGAGCGATCTGCCTGCACATGGCACAGCATATGCCTCCCCATGCACCAGAATTAGCACGCTGCCAGGCAAGGTGCAGGGGCAGAGTCATTCACCCTCCTGCCCACCCTCCTGCTTTGCAGGGTGCAGAATGCAGTAGCTCAGGACCCTCTGCGAAGGAAGCGGTGGGACTCCCGCGGGTACTCGAGGGGAGATATTTCAGGATTCGTCTGCGTGACTCAGCTGTTCACTGAAAGGCTCTGTGGAAGCTGCAGTGGCACCGAGATTCACAATTCGTTATCTATAAAATGAAGAGAAGTTTTATCAAACGTGTACCAGGGAACATCCTCCAGAGCACACAGACTCACACAGAGACTTACCCTTGCAGCAGACAGACTAAACTAGCAAACCCCTTGTTGCAGCACTCCTTGTCTCAGTGCGCCAGGAAAAAAAAAGGAAGCGGGAAAAATACAGGCTTTCTTTAACCACAGAAGGTGATACTAATCAAAAGAACCAGATAGGTACAAACTAAAAATAACTATTTGTAAACATACATCTTTGAAGACAGAAGTATTGTTTCTGGCATAATCAGGGATAGGTGCACAAAGCCACTACCAGGAAAGGTGGCCCAGAAGTAGTCTCTGAGTTAAACCGGCACATTATCCACTGGTTTAAAATGGTGCATCTGCATGGACTTGAATGAGCACACAAGTATTTACATATGACCTTCGAGATCCCAGCTGCACCCACACACCCTCCCTAACTTCATCTGGAACAGAGAATTCATCCATCACCTAGTCAGCCATTAATCTGTCGACCGTGCAAACAACCAGAAACAAGAGGAGCTGTGTATTTATTACACATTTCTGAGTAAGTCATGCCTAATATCTAAGGCAAACAATACGTTAAATCCTAAATAACCCTTTGAAAGCTTTTTGCTTGCTGGAGACAATAATGAAAAGATAACATGATAGAAGGGAACAGTAAATCATTCATGAGAATGACTAGAAACAAACTGTGGGTGAGGTGCAGCAAAACAACACTGAAAAAAGCCAGTGTATTCTTCTTGAGTATCTCATCTTCTAGGGGGTAGAGTGTTTCTGAGCAACTTCAAGAACTCCTACTTTGTGTTCCTTAATGCAGAGAAGATGCACCAGATACAAAATCCATGGAGAACTGCAAAACAGCAAGTTAACAGCTTATTCAGATGCCTCATTACTTCATTAAGCACTCCAGCGAAAATGCTATGGTGCTTAAAATTACTTGTGCAAATGAGGCTTACCTTAACAAAAAGGCATATTAAGGACACTAATGAAATAAATATAAATTAGACTCCCACAGGCTGAATAACAAGTTTTATACAAGTGATCCCACTTTCATGCACACAATCATTTTGGAATCCTAAAATGAAGTTCTGGAAGAGTCACTGTGCCAAAATGTTCACAGCTACCACCTAATGTAATCTAGTTGTTGGTACTATAGTTTCCCAGATAGTGTCTTACCCACAGATCATGTTATGAACGTTTATTTCAGAGCCCTTCAACTCTATGAAAATGCCTGTTCCAGGAAAGTTTGTTTCCTAAAACTATCTCAAATAAAAAGCGCAAAACCAATCAATGCAGACAAGATTTGTTTCTTCAAGAGTCTTAAAATAACATCCTTGAGCTTCAAGGCAAATTTCAGTCTCCATTATGTATTTGAGAATTCATTGATCCAACTGTGTCTCTTAAGACCTTTCAAAAACTGGTTTTGAAAACAGTTCAAGGTGGCAATATCCTTGTAAGAAAAGTTCTGTCTTCAGTGCATCTCCTGGATTGTTCTCAAAAAGAAAAATCTACACTAGGTCAATATAATCATGCTAGAGTTTACAGTCAACACCACGATCTGGATTCACATTCAAGGGTACTTTTAGCTTTGTTTCTTAAGCAAGCAAGATACATGTGATCATGTGTATCTCTCTGTGTGTATGTACCTACCTGTTTCTTCAGCCCAATCTACCTGTTCCTGAACCCCTCGGATAATTCCAAATACACTAACATTCAGGTACACGAGGTGCGGGTAGATGGGTTGAGTGAAACATTATTAGTGCTTCAAGTCAGCTTTTATTTGCCATCACAGAATTCCTATAGGCCAAAACCAGACTTAATTCGTTACATCACTCTTGGAAACCATGTGTGTTATCAGCTATTTGAATATTGCTACTAATCTATGTAATATCCTAAGCAGATGTAACATTCGGCATGTGCAAACCATAGGACGAAGTTTCTGCCTCTATTTTCTTAAGTACCACAGGTTTTTTATTATTTATTTATTTATTGTTTGGCAAATAATTTACTTTAGTAATATAAATATTTGAGCTGCAAACCACCAGAGCATTCAAAGACTTTGGCACTCCATCATAGTCATGTATTATTTGCTTCATTACAAAAGGTAATCCCTGTAGTTTTATTAAGATGCCTGCACCAGCTGTACTCAAACACAGGGCAAAACATACCAGGCAAGCAGAAAATTCTGACTTACAACCTACAAATTCAACATTATCCTGTACAAAATCTGTAGTGCCCTGCAAAATACCTTCAACATTGCAAGAGAGGCAACTCTTTCAGGGATATAAAACCAGACTTTGGAGACAAAACTTTTTCACCTATATGTCTAGCTGCCTGTTTCCAAATGCACAGCTCTGGCCTCCCAGCCAAGCAGTGCCTTCCAAGGTTTAGCCCTGGAGAATATGAAGACTTTCATTTGCCTTCAGAACAAACTTCTCCTTTGCTTTCAGCACAAGCATCAGAAATACCTTTTCCTCTATTAGATCTGCCAGAAAGAAGAACCTATGTAATCCCTTGCTGGACCTCAGTATCACCTTCAAACTCCAGCTCTTCCAGCAAAGCCCTTGTATTATTCTAAAGCAAAGAAACTTCTCCATGCTCAAATGAGCTGAACAGAAAAGCAAACCATGCTGTATCAGCAGTGCAGACCCTTAGAAACTATCTCAGCAGCCACATGTTTCTGCCCACAAGAGAAGGGCTTTGAGAGCACTTAAGGTCTCCAAAGGCTCCCCAAACTGGGAGGAGGTTCTGGAGATAGGCTCTCAAAGCCTGGGGCTACCACACCTTCCTCTTAGGAGAAGTGCAAAGCCAATAGGTATGTCTAGGCACTCATCACTCTTTTTCACTACACAGAGTTAACATCTGCTGGGAAATCAATACTGATAATCACAGCATGGGTTGCCAGACCATCAGAGGCCACAGGAAAAGGATGAGAGAAGCTGTACATATGGAGGTGCTGGCAAGGCACGTGACAGCTGCAGAAGATGTGAGCAATTTCTTTAACGAAATGGAAATGGAAGTGTAAATCACTCAAATGATACGGGAAGAGAGATTTAACTTAATGCAGAAGCAGAGAGATTTTGATGTCTGAAGCCCGGCTACAACAAGTAGCAGGGAAATGTAAATGCAGTGATGCTAATGGGTTTCATGAACCAGCAGGCAGCTTTGCCAGCATGTTCTCAGCTCTAAGCTATATTCCACAGGGACTCCTTATCTTCCACAGCTACTTCTTTCAGCAACCATATAAATGTAGCAGGCAGATATGCCAACCACAAGCATGCAACTGATGGGTAATGCTAGTGGTTGCCAGTTAGGCCCGTGGCCAAAGCTGCTACCTGGACAAACTGAGGAAACCTGGCTTCTCTGGCCAGAAGGCAAATTGCATCCTGGGCTGCTTCAAAAGAAGCGTGGACAGCAGATTGAGAGAGGTGATTCTGCCACTCTATTCTGCTCTGGTGAGATCTCACCTGGAGTACTGAGTCCAGCTCTGGAGCCCTCAACACAGGAAGGACATGTACCTGATGGAGCGGGTCCAGAGCAGGCCACAAAAATGATCAGAGGGCTGGAACACCTCTCCTACGAGGACAGGCTGAGGGAGCTGTGGTTGTTCAGCCTGAAGAAGGCTCTGGGGAGACCTTATAGCAGCCTTCCAGTAACTGAAGGGGGCCTACAGGAAAGCTGGAGAGGGGCTGTTTACAAGGGCATGTAGTGACAGGACAAGGGGCAATGGTTTTAAACTAGAGAAGGGTAGACTTACATTGGACATTAGGAACAAGTCCTTTACTATGAGGGTAGTGGAACACTGGAACAGGTTGCCCAGTGATCCCTCAAGACACTCAAGGTCAGGCTTGATGAGGCTCTGAGCAACCTGATCTAGTTGAGAATGTCCCCGCTTACTGCAGGGGGATTGGACTACATGACCTTTAGAGGTCCCTTACAACCAAAGGCATACTGTGATTCTATCACCAGCACTTGCACCTACTGCTGAGACACACAGAGAAAAGACAGCTCTCCAAGACAGGGTCCACCCCTCTTTTCACAGACCTTTGAACTGTGCTCTGCTGAACTTACCTCTTGATCAAACTTCCACCTCACTGACACTCTTCATTCATTTTTGTGAGTTTGCCTTTGTTTATTTTCCTCTTTAAACACAGACAGCCCGGTTTTAATTGCTCAAAAGGATGTTTTATTTTGTCCTTTCATCCAAACAACCACTGTCTGTAAAATTTCCAACAGACTCCTCTCACAGACAAAGAACCAGACAAGTGCAATGCCAAAGGTAAAGGTACATCAACAGAGAAAAGAACGTGCAAAGCAAAGCAAATCAGTGTGTTCCTGTTAAAAAATAAACACATGATGAAAATTCACGGTACCCTAACAAATACAGTGAGACCACTCAAATGGCCAGTAAGTACATGCATCCTGGCAGCCCAAACACCCACTTTTCTAATGTACTCGTGAAGATACTGCTTAAAACTCTGCAATGCACATGGCAGCCTTTAGCCCTTCTCTCATCCCACACGGACAGGTATTACCGAGTTGGTCAGGAAGCCTGCAGTTCTTCCAGATGTGCCAGTTGATCTAAGAAAAGATACATTACTAGCATTATTTTTGAAAGGGTATTCCAGCAAACATGCATCCGTGCAGAGCCAGGATACTCTCTGCCCATCTTAGCCTTATTCATGGAAGCCAATGTGGCAGGAGGCCCATTAGATTTGACAGTGTCCTGGGAAGCCCCCCCCCTACTCTGTTTAATACAACAGGGTGAATGTACTTGGTGTTGGATGTAGTGTTGGCTCAGGCTGGCAGAGACCCACCTCAGCAGATGGCCCAGTGTGTGGGTCTCATATTGAGCAGCACTAACTAGAGAGCCAGGCCCAGCCTCCCCTTAGCACTGCTCCCCTATACAGCCAACCTCTACTCATCCCCAACACCATATCCTGATAGGAAAACCTGGGATATAAAAAAAGTATCCTTTTCCATTAGCATTTACAGATAGCAAACACCAGTTTATATTCTGCAGAGAAAGCCAGTTGCCTCTCCTTGCTGGGGCACCTCCCTGACACAGGCAGATACACATTGGAAGAGGGAGGGCAGGAGCGATCCTCACCATGTCTGTTGAGGTGGTAACAACTGATTTGGGGCAGAGCCTGCCCCGTGCTGTCGGGGCACTTGAACATAAACACTAGCTGGGAGATGTTAGCATTTCTGCATAGTCACAGAAGCAACAAAAATAACTACCCTAATTAATGGCTGTATGTGTACCTACCATCATACATTTGCTCTCCCTTTATTCTCTGTTTACTAATTCCTGAACTACTACTAATAGCTAACAAGAATGATGAAGTTAGAGAGCATGGAAGGGAAGGTATTTCACGAAGTGAGTCTCCCCAGGATGGACAGTGAGCTGCCAGACAACAACGAATCTAGAGCTCCTGAACAGTAATACAAGAATTAACCTCTGCCCTTGCTACTGGTCAGTGTCTAGTGTCAATCCTGATGGATTTTGGACTCGTGCTTCCCCAAAGGCTGCATATTCAAACCTGACATGTATATAATTAAACTTTCTCTACACACTGTCAAGATAGGAAAAAGAAAGGCTATCGCTGTTCAGGGTTCATGGAACCATATACTATTGTAGCCCTCCTTCCATCTTCTGATGACTACAATTACAGCCAAAGCCATGAAGACAACACAATAAGGAATCACTTACTCAGCTGCTAAGGGTTCCTGCCCGCACTGGACAAAATAACAGCTCTGAGACAGCCACTGGGAGATAACATGTAGAGCTTACAGCAGAAAAAAAAACATTCTTCAAGGCCAAGGTTACCAAGGGAGTATTGAAACAGGGTTATCTTCATAGCCAATCACATCACTGATAGACAACAAACTCGCTGAAGAATAAAGTGCAGTCAGAACACAAAGTTGTCTATCAGAGAATATAAACACACATGATTAGAATGCCCATTTTTTAAGAGTTATGTTTTAAATACAGACCAAGATTAAGAGTTTCAATAGAATTTTGATTTTGCTGCATTATCACGGGCATTGACTCTGTGTTATTTTTAATAAAAACTGACTAAAGCAACACAGAACAAACTGGAATTGTTCAAGGCTGCACAGAACGATAACAGAGCATTCCTGTGATAAGGGAACGCACCCTAAACTCGCAGAAAGCTTCCTATTCTCAGACATGAAACCACTTCCAAAATCTGACTTACTAATGCCATTTAAAATGTCTTAACTACAAAAGTATACATAAAACCTGCTTAGCTTCTACCAATGAAATGCAAAGCACACAAATGGTCTGTATTTTGAAGGTCACACACGCAATGTGAACTATGAACTGTAGGATTCATGAAAACACATTTTGAAGTGGAAGGAGAGAAAATATTTTTCAGTCTTGTCCAAGACACAAAACACCAAAATGAAAAAAAATATAAAGATTCAGTAAAAATATTTGGTCTCCAACATTTAATATTAATGATTTGGTGAGAAAAAAAAAAATCAACAACTAGGCACCAAGAAGACAATAAGCCACAATTTCAGTCTGTTTGGTATAATCCAAGAGAATATCATATGACTTCACCTGGATGGGACCTGTTTTTTGCAGAAGGAACACTATCTTAAAAGGTAACTCTTTAACTTAATAACATCAATTTATATACTATATAAAGTCCTTCTTTACGCCACTAATCACAACTATTTAGTTATTTGTTGTGTCAAGTAGCACCAAATCCAGGGTCTCATTTCCCTTTAGCTGCTCAATAAAGTGGTGTTGGCAGCAGCATGCTCATAATTTATTAACCTCATTGGTGCTGTAGCATGGAACTAAAGCTACAGACAGGACACGTTTAGAGATGTGTAGCCAGGGCAGCAGCTATCACATTGAAGGGTCTTGCTAGATAGAGAGCACTGAGATGTGCACATTAACCTCTGGTTGCTCCAGCTGAGAGAACATATTGTTATTATTGTGTGTCACTGGAAGTGTCAGCTTCTAGGATTTCTAAGAAAACCTCATTTATCACTTACCTTCATATCTGAATGCAGTTCTTTCATATCACACCAAAAATTTTCAAGAGGTACTTGAAGGTTCAACAGCAGGGGTATTTCCTTTGACCACATCAACAAGTTATCAGACAGGAAACCTACATTTCAAAACTAACTTCAGGCAAGAAGAGATTTAGCGTATCTGACATTATTTAATGCCACTACTAGTTTTATCTTCATTCCCTCTCTTTTCTTCAATACACCCACGTAGCCATTAAGCAGCTTCACATTATTCAGTAAAACAGAATGACAGGAACTAAGTAGTATCGTTGAATTGGGAAGTGTTTATAGGGTTAGGAGACTTGGTTCAACAAAATTGATAGAATAAAAAAGTTCTTGAACACTTGAACACTTTTTGCCTTCTAAAATGTCCAAAACAGTAATTTCACTGGAAATGTGAAGATAAAAAAATGTGGGAAAGAATGGAACAGAGGGCAGAAAGGACCAAAGTTTACTGCTTTTTAAGGGAATGTAAATGCAAACATGTATTTCATCCAGAGTCCCAGCTCAGCTAATGAGGGCTGGCAACATTTTACATTAAGACTACACGCACAAGGTGACGTCATCCTTTGTAAAGTAGCCCAAGCACCCAGAGCTGAGTCTTCAAGACACTGGTGCTAAATAATGGGCTCTTTTCTGCACCCTGAAAACCGGGCTGTACAGGAAAACCAGAACTTAATCAGCAACTTAATTGCTTTAAATTATTTGTAAAATGCTTGCTGTGATGTCAAGCATTTGGTCACTGCCGGTGTATTACGAGTCAGGACCCACCCAATGTTCGTTCCTACAGCACTGCAGGCTTCACTTCCATCGGAAGCGCGGCCCCGCACGCCCGCCCCCAGCCCCGGGCTGTCCGTCTGCCCCGGGCAGCAGGAGCGCAGCGGGGCGAGGGGCTCCGCCGCCCTCCCCCGGGCCTGATCCGGGGCGCCTACATGTGAAATCGAAAGGCGAGGAGGAGGTCCGGCCCTACCGGGGGCTCCGGGCGCCACGGGCCGGGGGAAGCCAGGAC